>JASWHV010000499.1:32500-37500 GCA_030760725.1 Neostapfia colusana | reverse complement strand
TGCACCGTGTTTCCCATATCCGACAGTTTCACACCCATCAGCCAATAGCTTGACATGACCAGCAGCCTCTCAGCCGCCAGAACACGTCTCACCGAAGCCACGACAGGTGCACCGTGTTTCCCGTATCCAACAGTTTCGCGCCCATTCGCCAACAGCTTGAAATGTACCAGCAGCCTGTCAGCCACCAGAACACATCTCACCGATGACACCATGGGTGCACCGTGTTTCCCGTATCCGACAGTTTCACGCCCGTTCGCCAACAGCTTGAAATGTACCAGCAGCCTGTCGGCCACCTGAACACGTCTCACCGAAGACACGTGGATGCACCGTGTTTCCCGTTTCCGACAGTTTCGCACCCATCAGCCAACAGCCTGACATGACCAGCAGCCTCTCAGCCGCCAGAACACATCTCACCGAAGACATGGTGGGTGCACGATGTTTCACATATCCAACAGTATCACACCGCTTCGCCAACAGCTTGAAATGACCAGCAGCCTCTCAGCCACCGGAACACATCTCTCCGAAGACAAGGAGGGTGCACCGTGTGTCCCGTATCCGACAGTTTCGCACCCATTCGCCAACAGCTTGAAATGACCAGCAGCCTCTCAGCCACCAGAACACGTCTCACCGAAGACACGGAGGGTGCGCCGTGTTTCCCATATCGGACAGTTTCGCGCCCATTCGCCAACAGCTTGAAATGTACCAGCAGCCTGTCAGCCGCCAGAACACATCTCACCGAAGACACGGTGGGTGCACCGTAATACCCGTATCGGTCCATACCATCGCATGATAAACCAGAATCCGTACGGCCACCAGCCCACCATTGCGATGGCTGACAGTGCAACCAGATCTTCAAGCATTGGGTACATGCAATTCACTAAATAGTAAGGCCACAACACCCTAAGCCCACAAGAATCTGGTTTGAGCACTGCCCACCCCGACAGGAAAACGGACCGGTAACCATCCAGCCAACAATCCGTCCCATACCCGGGAGACGCCACAGCCACGTTTATCTGGCACCAGGATGATGTATCCACCCAAAAAGGGTGGCACAATGTGTCCCAAAGCCAAAATCCGTGTTGCACCGTCGCATCTGTGTTCATCTCAGTGAAGGTCCCCAAGGCCGGTAGGATGTTGGCAGCCTTGGATCATCCCAACACCGAGATCCGGTGGATGTAGTACACCGCGAGGGGAGGTAATCAAGGTTCCTTTCAGTATCCGACATCATCCTACTTTGCCCCGAGCTGACAGACCACCTCCCCCTAATATACCTTAGGAGCGCCCCCCCTCCCAGGAGTATGGGGGATTTTTGGGACTGCTGAGCGCACTATTTGGGAGAAGCCCAAAAAGTGGTATTTTTCTGGTTTTGCCGCGCCAAGCCTCCAAAACGGGTTGGTTATCTAGTTTCAACTTGGGTTCCCAGACTTCCCGTATTCTTTCCGGAGGCCTCCTGCTGTGTACAGTACGGCCTCCCTGGACCCGAGTTCCTGAGATCCCGACTTTCCCGATTTCGACCCAGGAGGCCATCCATGCATTCCAAAACCTTCAAAATGCACCGTCCGAATGATTATTCAGCCAAGGTCCCGTCGGGCCACCGGGGATCCCAGTTAGTGAGTTTTACCGACTTTCCCAACTTTCCTCATTTCGACCCAGATGGCCATCCACGCATGAAAAACCATCAAGTTTTACCATCCGAACGTGTGTTCCGTTGAGGTCCGTCCGCCCCCAGGACACATGTTCACGAGTTTTCCCATCTCTCAGCCACCGGAACACGTCTCTCCGAGACAAGGTGGGAGCACCGTGTTTCCCGTATCCGACAGTTTCACACCCATCAGCAAACAGCTTTACATGACCAGCAGCATCTCAGCCGCTGGAACACGTCTCACAGAAGCCAAGGTGGGTGCACCGTGTTTCCTGTATCCGACAGTTTCACGCCCATTCCGCAACAGCTTGAAATGTACCAGCAGCCTGTCAGCCGCCGGAACACGTCTCACCGAAGACAAAGGTGGGTGCTCCATGTTTCCCGTATCCCACAGTTTCGCACCCATTCGTCAACAGCTTGAAATGACCAGCAGCCTCTCAGCCACCAGAACACGTCTCACCGAAGACACGGAGGGTGCACCGTGTTTCCCGTATCCGACAGTTTCGCGCCCATTCGCCAACAGCTTGAAATGTACCAGCAGCCTGTCAGCGGCCAGAACACGTCTCACCGAAGACACGGAGGGTGCACCGTGTTTCCCGTATCCGACAGTTTCGCGCCCATTCGCCAACAGCTTGAAATGTACCAGCAGCCTGTCAGCCACCAGAACACGTCTCACCGAAGACACGGTGGGTGCACCGTGTTTTCCATATCCCACAGTTTCGCAACCATTCACTTACAGCTTGAAATGACCGGCAGTCTCTAAGACACCGGAACACATCTCACCGAAGACACATGGATGCACCATGTTTCCCATTTCCGACAGTTTCGCACCCATCAGCCAACAGCTTGACATGACCAGCAGCCTCTCAGCCGCCAGAACGCATCTCACCGAAGACAAGGTGGGTGCACGAAGTTTCACGTATCAAACAGTATCACACCGCATCACCATCAGCTTGAAATGACCAGCAGCCTCTCAGCCACCGGAACACGTCTCTCCAAAGACAAGGCGGGTGCACCGTGTGTCCCATATCCAACAGTTTCACACCCATTCGCCAACAGCTTGAAATGTACCAGCAGCCTGTCAGCCACCGGAACACGTCTCACCAAAGACACAGTGGGTGTTTCACGTATCCAACAGTATCACACCACTTCGCAAGCAGCTTGAAATGACCGGCAGCCTCTCAGCCACCTGAACACATCTCACCGAAGACACGTGGGTGCACCGTGTTTCCCATATCCGACAGTTTCACACCCATCAGCCAATAGCTTGACATGACCAGCAGCCTCTCAGCCGCCAGAACACGTCTCACCGAAGCCACGACAGGTGCACCGTGTTTCCCGTATCCAACAGTTTCGCGCCCATTCGCCAACAGCTTGAAATGTACCAGCAGCCTGTCAGCCACCAGAACACATCTCACCGATGACACCATGGGTGCACCGTGTTTCCCGTATCCGACAGTTTCACGCCCGTTCGCCAACAGCTTGAAATGTACCAGCAGCCTGTCGGCCACCTGAACACGTCTCACCGAAGACACGTGGATGCACCGTGTTTCCCGTTTCCGACAGTTTCGCACCCATCAGCCAACAGCCTGACATGACCAGCAGCCTCTCAGCCGCCAGAACACATCTCACCGAAGACATGGTGGGTGCACGATGTTTCACATATCCAACAGTATCACACCGCTTCGCCAACAGCTTGAAATGACCAGCAGCCTCTCAGCCACCGGAACACATCTCTCCGAAGACAAGGAGGGTGCACCGTGTGTCCCGTATCCGACAGTTTTGCACCCATTCGCCAACAGCTTGAAATGACCAGCAGCCTCAGCCACCAGAACACGTCTCACCGAAGACACGGAGGGTGCGCCGTGTTTCCCATATCGGACAGTTTCGCGCCCATTCGCCAACAGCTTGAAATGTACCAGCAGCCTGTCAGCCGCCACAACACATCTCACCGAAGACACGGTGGGTGCACCGTAATACCCGTATCGGTCCATACCATCGCATGATAAACCAGAATCCGTACGGCCACCAGCCCACCATTGCGATGGCTGACAGTGCAACCAGATCTTCAAGCATTGGGTACATGCAATTCACTAAATAGTAAGGCCACAACACCCTAAGCCCACAAGAATCTGGTTTGAGCACTGCCCACCCCGACAGGAAAACGGACCGGTAACCATCCAGCCAACAATCCGTCCCATACCCGGGGGACGCCACAGCCACGTTTATCTGGCACCAGGATGATGTATCCACCCAAAAAGGGTGGCACAATGTGTCCCGAAGCCAAAATCCGTGTTGCACCGTCGCATCTGTGTTCATCTCAGTGAAGGTCCCCAAGGCCGGTAGGATGTTGGCAGCCTTGGATCATCCCAACACCGAGATCCGGTGGATGTAGTACACCGCGAGGGGAGGTAATCAAGGTTCCTTTCAGTATCCGACATCATCCTACTTTGCCCCGAGCTGACAGACCACCTCCCCCTAATATACCTTAGGAGCGCCCCCCCTCCCAGGAGTATGGGGGATTTTTGGGACTGCTGAGCGCACTATTTGGGAGAAGCCCAAAAAGTGGTATTTTTCTGGTTTTGCCGCGCCAAGCCTCCAAAACGGGTGGGTTATCTAGTTTCAACTTGGGTTCCCAGACTTCCCGTATTCTTTCCGGAGGCCTCCTGCTGTGTACAGTACGGCATCCCTGGACCCGAGTTCCTGAGATCCCGACTTTCCCGATTTCGACCCAGGAGGCCATCCATGCATTCCAAAACCTTCAAAATGCACCGTCCGAATGATTATTCAGCCAAGGTCCCGTCGGGCCACCGGGGATCCCAGTTAGTGAGTTTTACCGACTTTCCCAACTTTCCTCATTTCGACCCAGATGGCCATCCACGCATGAAAAACCATCAAGTTTTACCATCCGAACGTGTGTTCCGTTGAGGTCCGTCCGCCCCCGGGACACATGTTCACGAGTTTTCCCATCTCTCAGCCACCGGAACACGTCTCTCCGAGACAAGGTGGGAGCACCGTGTTTCCCGTATCCGACAGTTTCACACCCATCAGCAAACAGCTTTACATGACCAGCAGCATCTCAGCCGCTGGAACACGTCTCACAGAAGCCAAGGTGGGTGCACCGTGTTTCCTGTATCCGACAGTTTCACGCCCATTCCGCAACAGCTTGAAATGTACCAGCAGCCTGTCAGCCGCCGGAACACGTCTCACCGAAGACAAAGGTGGGTGCTCCATGTTTCCCGTATCCCACAGTTTCGCACCCATTCGTCAACAGCTTGAAATGACCAGCAGCCTCTCAGCCACCAGAACACGTCTCACCGAAGACACGGAGGGTGCACCGTGTTTCCCGTATCCGACA
>JASWHV010000499.1:7500-12500 GCA_030760725.1 Neostapfia colusana | reverse complement strand
CCGGAACACATCTCTCCGAAGACAAGGAGGGTGCACCGTGTGTCCCGTATCCGACAGTTTCGCACCCATTCGCCAACAGCTTGAAATGACCAGCAGCCTCTCAGCCACCAGAACACGTCTCACCGAAGACACGGAGGGTGCGCCGTGTTTCCCATATCGGACAGTTTCGCGCCCATTCGCCAACAGCTTGAAATGTACCAGCAGCCTGTCAGCCGCCAGAACACATCTCACCGAAGACACGGTGGGTGCACCGTAATACCCGTATCGGTCCATACCATCGCATGATAAACCAGAATCCGTACGGCCACCAGCCCACCATTGCGATGGCTGACAGTGCAACCAGATCTTCAAGCATTGGGTACATGCAATTCACTAAATAGTAAGGCCACAACACCCTAAGCCCACAAGAATCTGGTTTGAGCACTGCCCACCCCGACAGGAAAACGGACCGGTAACCATCCAGCCAACAATCCATCCCATACCCGGGGGACGCCACAGCCACGTTTATCTGGCACCAGGATGATGTATCCACCCAAAAAGGGTGGCACAATGTGTCCCGAAGCCAAAATCCGTGTTGCACCGTCGCATCTGTGTTCATCTCAGTGAAGGTCCCCAAGGCCGGTAGGATGTTGGCAGCCTTGGATCATCCCAACACCGAGATCCGGTGGATGTAGTACACCGCGAGGGGAGGTAATCAAGGTTCCTTTCAGTATCCGACATCATCCTACTTTGCCCCGAGCTGACAGACCACCTCCCCCTAATATACCTTAGGAGCGCCCCCCCTCCCAGGAGTATGGGGGATTTTTGGGACTGCTGAGCGCACTATTTGGGAGAAGCCCAAAAAGTGGTATTTTTCTGGTTTTGCCGCGCCAAGCCTCCAAAACGGGTGGGTTATCTAGTTTCAACTTGGGTTCCCAGACTTCCCGTATTCTTTCCGGAGGCCTCCTGCTGTGTACAGTACGGCATCCCTGGACCCGAGTTCCTGAGATCCCGACTTTCCCGATTTCGACCCAGGAGGCCATCCATGCATTCCAAAACCTTCAAAATGCACCGTCCGAATGATTATTCAGCCAAGGTCCCGTCAGGCCACCGGGGATCCCAGTTAGTGAGTTTTACCGACTTTCCCAACTTTCCTCATTTCGACCCAGATGGCCATCCACGCATGAAAAACCATCAAGTTTTACCATCCGAACGTGTGTTCCGTTGAGGTCCGTCCGCCCCCGGGACACATGTTCACGAGTTTTCCCATCTCTCAGCCACCGGAACACGTCTCTCCGAGACAAGGTGGGAGCACCGTGTTTCCCGTATCCGACAGTTTCACACCCATCAGCAAACAGCTTTACATGACCAGCAGCATCTCAGCCGCTGGAACACGTCTCACAGAAGCCAAGGTGGGTGCACCGTGTTTCCTGTATCCGACAGTTTCACGCCCATTCCGCAACAGCTTGAAATTTACCAGCAGCCTGTCAGCCGCCGGAACACGTCTCACCGAAGACAAAGGTGGGTGCTCCATGTTTCCCGTATCCCACAGTTTCGCACCCATTCGTCAACAGCTTGAAATGACCAGCAGCCTCTCAGCCACCAGAACACGTCTCACCGAAGACACGGAGGGTGCACCGTGTTTCCCGTATCCGACAGTTTCGCGCCCATTCGCCAACAGCTTGAAATGTACCAGCAGCCTGTCAGCGGCCAGAACACGTCTCACCGAAGACACGGTGGGTGCACCGTGTTTTCCATATCCCACAGTTTCGCAACCATTCACTTACAGCTTGAAATGACCGGCAGTCTCTAAGACACCGGAACACATCTCACCGAAGACACATGGATGCACCATGTTTCCCGTTTCCGACAGTTTCGCGCCCATCAGCCAACAGCTTGACATAACCAGCAGCCTCTCAGCCGCCAGAACGCATCTCACCGAAGACAAGGTGGGTGCACGAAGTTTCACGTATCAAACAGTATCACACCACATCACCATCAGCTTGAAATGACCAGCAGCCTCTCAGCCACCGGAACACGTCTCTCCAAAGACAAGGCGGGTGCACCGTGTGTCCCATATCCAACAGTTTCACACCCATTCGCCAACAGCTTGAAATGTACCAGCAGCCTGTCAGCCACCGGAACACGTCTCACCAAAGACACAGTGGGTGTTTCACGTATCCAACAGTATCACACCACTTCGCAAGCAGCTTGAAATGACCGGCAGCCTCTCAGCCACCTGAACACATCTCACCGAAGACACGTGGGTGCACCGTGTTTCCCATATCCGACAGTTTCACACCCATCAGCCAATAGCTTGACATGACCAGCAGCCTCTCAGCCGCCAGAACACGTCTCACCGAAGCCACGACAGGTGCACCGTGTTTCCCGTATCCAACAGTTTCGCGCCCATTCGCCAACAGCTTGAAATGTACCAGCAGCCTGTCAGCCACCAGAACACATCTCACCGATGACACCATGGGTGCACCGTGTTTCCCGTATCCGACAGTTTCACGCCCGTTCGCCAACAGCTTGAAATGTACCAGCAGCCTGTCGGCCACCTGAACACGTCTCACCGAAGACACGTGGATGCACCGTGTTTCCCGTTTCCGACAGTTTCGCACCCATCAGCCAACAGCCTGACATGACCAGCAGCCTCTCAGCCGCCAGAACACATCTCACCGAAGACATGGTGGGTGCACGATGTTTCACATATCCAACAGTATCACACCGCTTCGCCAACAGCTTGAAATGACCAGCAGCCTCTCAGCCACCGGAACACATCTCTCCGAAGACAAGGAGGGTGCACCGTGTGTCCCGTATCCGACAGTTTCGCACCCATTCGCCAACAGCTTGAAATGACCAGCAGCCTCTCAGCCACCAGAACACGTCTCACCGAAGACACGGAGGGTGCGCCGTGTTTCCCATATCGGACAGTTTCGCGCCCATTCGCCAACAGCTTGAAATGTACCAGCAGCCTGTCAGCCGCCAGAACACATCTCACCGAAGACACGGTGGGTGCACCGTAATACCCGTATCGGTCCATAACATTGCATGATAAACCAGAATCCGTACGGCCACCAGCCCACCATTGCGATGGCTGACAGTGCAACCAGATCTTCAAGCATTGGGTACATGCAATTCACTAAATAGTAAGGCCACAACACCCTAAGCCCACAAGAATCTGGTTTGAGCACTGCCCACCCCGACAGGAAAACGGACCGGTAACCATCCAGCCAACAATCCGTCCCATACCCGGGGGACGCCACAGCCACGTTTATCTGGCACCAGGCTGATGTATCCACCCAAAAAGGGTGGCACAATGTGTCCCGAAGCCAAAATCCGTGTTGCACCGTCGCATCTGTGTTCATCTCAGTGAAGGTCCCCAAGGCCGGTAGGATGTTGGCAGCCTTGGATCATCCCAACACCGAGATCCGGTGGATGTAGTACACCGCGAGGGGAGGTAATCAAGGTTCCTTTCAGTATCCAACATCATCCTACTTTGCCCCGAGCTGACAGACCACCTCCCCTAATATACCTTAGGAGCGCCCCCCCTCCCAGGAGTATGGGGGATTTTTGGGACTGCTGAGCGCACTATTTGGGAGAAGCCCAAAAAGTGGTATTTTTCTGGTTTTGCCGGGCCAAGCCTCCAAAACGGGTGGGTTATCTAGTTTCAACTTGGGTTCCCAGACTTCCCGTATTCTTTCCGGAGGCCTCCTGCTGTGTACAGTACGGCATCCCTGGACCCGAGTTCCTGAGATCCCGACTTTCCCGATTTCGACCCAGGAGGCCATCCATGCATTCCAAAACCTTCAAAATGCACCGTCCGAATGATTATTCAGCCAAGGTCCCGTCGGGCCACCGGGGATCCCAGTTAGTGAGTTTTACCGACTTTCCTAACTTTCCTCATTTCGACCCAGATGGCCATCCACGCATGAAAAACCATCAAGTTTTACCATCCGAACGTGTGTTCCGTTGAGGTCCGTCCGCCCCCGGGACACATGTTCACGAGTTTTCCCATCTCTCAGCCACCGGAACACGTCTCTCCGAGACAAGGTGGGAGCACCGTGTTTCCCGTATCCGACAGTTTCACACCCATCAGCAAACAGCTTTACATGACCAGCAGCATCTCAGCCGCTGGAACACGTCTCACAGAAGCCAAGGTGGGTGCACCGTGTTTCCTGTATCCGACAGTTTCACGCCCATTCCGCAACAGCTTGAAATGTACCAGCAGCCTGTCAGCCGCCGGAACACGTCTCACCGAAGACAAAGGTGGGTGCTCCATGTTTCCCGTATCCCACAGTTTCGCACCCATTCGTCAACAGCTTGAAATGACCAGCAGCCTCTCAGCCACCAGAACACGTCTCACCGAAGACACGGAGGGTGCACCGTGTTTCCCGTATCCGACAGTTTCGCGCCCATTCGCCAACAGCTTGAAATGTACCAGCAGCCTGTCAGCGGCCAGAACACGTCTCACCGAAGACACGGTGGGTGCACCGTAATACCCTTACCGGGCCATACCATCGCATGATAAACAAGAACCCGTACGGCCACCAGCCCACCATTGCGATGGCTGGCAGTGTAACCAGATCTTCAAGCGTTGGGTACATGCAGTTCACTAAATAGTATGGCCACAACACCCTAAGCCCACAAGAATCTGGTTTGAGCACTGCCCACCCCGACAGGAAAACGGACAGGTAACCATCCAGCCAACAATCCGACCCATACCCGGGGGACGCCACAGCCACGTTTATCTGGCACCAGGATGATGTATCCACCCAAAAAGGATGGCACAATGTGTCCCGAAGCCAAAATCCGTGTTGCACCGTCACATCTGTGTTCATCTCAGTGAAGGTCCCCAAGGCCGGTAGGATGTTGGCAGCCTTGGATCATCCAAACACCAAGATCCGGTGGATGTAGTACACCGCGAGGGGAGGTAATCAAGGTTCCTTTCAGTATCCGACATCATCCTACTTTGCCCCGAGCTGACAGACCACCTCCCCCTAATATACCTTAGGAGC
>JASWHV010000498.1:0-40900 GCA_030760725.1 Neostapfia colusana | reverse complement strand
AATT
Organism: Neostapfia colusana; assembly: GCA_030760725.1. Classification (NCBI taxonomy): domain Eukaryota; kingdom Viridiplantae; phylum Streptophyta; class Magnoliopsida; order Poales; family Poaceae; genus Neostapfia; species Neostapfia colusana. The sequence goes on along the minus strand of JASWHV010000498.1, from coordinate 40,896 downwards.
TTGAAGCATTTCGGAAAATATCAATTTTTTATAAAAAATCCAAAGGGGTTAGCCTTTGGTTTTTTTTACAAAAAACAGCGGTTTCCATCAAAACTCACCATAAATTCAGTTTTGTTGCCCATGAAGCTTCTTATCTTTGTCATATACGTGTTATCTTGTCATACTTAAAATTTTGAAGCATTTCAGAAAATATCATTTTTTTATAAAAAATCCAAAGGGGTTAGCCTTTGGTTATTTTTACCAAAAACAGCGATTTCCATCAAAACTTGCCGTAAATTCGGTTTTCATGCCCATGGAGCTTCTTATCTTTGTCATATACGTGTTATCTTGTCATACTTAAATTATGAAGCATTTCGGAAAAATATCAATTTTCTTTATAAAAATCCAAAGGGGTTAGCCTTTGTTTTTTTACCAAAAACAGCGGTTTCCATCAAAACTCACCATAAATTCAGTTTTATTGCCCATGAAGCTTCTTATCTTTGTCGTATACGTGTTATCTTGTCATACTTAAAATTTTTAAGCATTTCAGAAAATATCAAATTTTTTTATAAAAATTCAAAGGGGTTAGCCTTTGGTTTTTTTACCAAAAACAGCGAATTCCATCAAAACTTGCCATAAATTTTGTTTTCTTCCCCATGAAGCTTCTTATCTTTTTCATATACGTGTTTTCTTGTCATACTTAAAATTTTGAAGCATTTCGGAAAATATCAAATTTTTTATAAAAAATCCAAAGGGGTTAGCCTTTGGTTTTTTTACCAAAAAAAAGCGAATTCCATCAAAACTTGCCATAAATTTGGTTTTCTTCCCCATGAAGCTTCTTATCTTTTTCAAATACGTGTTGTCTTGTCATACTTAAATTTTGATGTATTTAGGAAAATATCAAAAATATTATAAAAAATCCAAAGGGGTTAGCCTTTGTTTTTTTTTACCAAAAACAGCGATTTCCATCAAAACTCACCATAAATTTGGTTTTCTTTCCCATGAAGCTTCTTATCTTTGTCATATACGTGTTATCTTGTCATACTTAAATTTTGAAGCATTTCGGAAAATATCAATTTTTTTATAAAAAATCCAAAGGGGTTAGCCTTTGGTTTTTTTTACAAAAAACAGCGGTTTCCATCAAAACTCATCATAAATTCAGTTTTGTTGCCCATGAAGCTTCTTATCTTTGTCATATACGTGTTATCTTGTCATACTTAAAATTTTGAAGCATTTCAAAAAATATCAAATTTTTTATAAAAAATCCAAAGGGGTTAGCCTTTGGTTTTTTTTACAAAACACAGCGGTTTCCATCAAAACTCACCATAAATTCAGTTTTGTTTCCCATGAAGCTTCTTATCTTTGTCATATACGTGTTATCTTGTCATACTTAAAATTTTGAAGCATTTCAGAAAATATCATTTTTTTATAAAAAATCCAAAGGGGTTAGCCTTTGGTTATTTTTACCAAAAACAGCGATTTCCATCAAAACTTGCCATAAATTCGATTTTCTTGCCCATTGAGCTTCTTATCTTTGTCATATACGTGTTATCTTGTCATACTTAAATTTTGAAGCATTTCGGAAAATATCAATTTTTTTATAAAAATCCAATGGGGTTAGCCTTTGTTTTTTACCAAAAACAGCGGTTTCCATCAAAACTCACCATAAATTCAGTTTTCTTGCCCATGAAGCTTCTTATCTTTGTCGTATACGTGTTATCTTGTCATACTTAAAATTTTGAAGCGTTTCAGAAAATATCAAATTTTTTATAAAAAATCCAAAGGGGTTAGCATTTGGTTTTTTTTACCAAAAACAGCGAATTCCATCAAAACTTGCCATAAATTTGGTTTTCTTCCCCATGTAGCTTCTTATCTTTTTCATATACGTGTTTTCTTGTCATACTTAAAATTTTGAAGCATTTCGGAAAATATCAAATTTTTTATAAAAAATCCAAAGGGGTTAGCCTTTGGTTTTTTTACCCAAAAAAAGCGAATTCCATCAAAACTTGCCATAAATTTGGTTTTCTTCCCCATGAAGCTTCTTATCTTTTTCATATACGTGTTGTCTTGTCATACTTAAATTTTGAAGCATTTAGGAAAATATCAAAAATATTATAACAATCCAAAGGGGTTAGCCATTGGTTTTTTTTACCAAAAACAGCGATTTCCATCAAAACTCGCCATAAATTCGGTTTTCTTTCCCATGAAGCTTCTTATCTTTGTCGTATACGTGTTATCTTGTCATACTTAAATTTTGAAGCATTTCGGAAAATATCAATTTTTTTATAAAAATCCAAAGGGGTTAGCCTTTGTTTTTTTACCAAAAATAGCGGTTTCCATCAAAACTCACCATAAATTCAGTTTTCTTGCCCATGAAGCTTCTTATCTTTGTCATATACATGTTATCTTGTCATACTTAAAATTTCGAAGCATTTCAGAAAATATCAAATTTTTTATAAAAAAATCAAAGGGGTTAGCCTTTGGTTTTTTTTACCAAAAACAGTGATTTCCATCAAAACTTGCCATAAATTCGGCTTTCTTCCCCATGAAGCTTCTTATCTTTGTCATATACATGTTATCTTGTCATACTTAAAATTTTAAAGCATTTCAGAAAATATCAAATTTTATATAAAAATCCAAAGGGGTTAGCCTTTGGTTTTTTTTACCAAAAAAAGCGATTTCCATCAAAACTTGCCATAAATTTGGTTTTCTTCCACATGAAGCTTCTTATCTTTTTCATATACGTGTTATCTTGTCATACTTAAATTTTGAAGCATTTAGGAAAATATCAAAAATTTTATAAAAAATCCAAAGAGGTTAGCCTTTGGTTTTTTTACCAAAAACAGCGATTTCCATAAAAAATCGCCATAAATTCGGTTTTCTTTCCCATGAAGCTTCTTATCTTTTTCATATACGTGTTATCTTGTCATACTTAAATTTTGAAGCATTTCGGAAAATATCAATTTTTTATAAAAAATCCAAAGGGGTTAGCCTTTGGTTTTTTTTACAAAAAACAGCGGTTTCCATCAAAACTCATCATAAATTCAGTTTTGTTGCCCATGAAGCTTCTTATCTTTGTCATATACGTGTTATCTTGTCATACTTAAAATTTTGAAGCATTTCAAAAAATATCAAATTTTTTATAAAAAATCCAAAGGGGTTAGCCTTTGGTTTTTTTTACAAAAAACAGCGGTTTCCATCAAAACTCACCATAAATTCAGTTTTGTTTCCCATGAAGCTTCTTATCTTTGTCATATACGTGTTATCTTGTCATACTTAAAATTTTGAAGCATTTCAGAAAATATCATTTTTTTAATAAAAAATCGAAAGGGGTTAGCCTTTGGTTATTTTTACCAAAAACAGCGATTTCCATCAAAACTTGCCATAAATTTGATTTTCTTGCCCATGGAGCTTCTTATCTTTGTCATATACGTGTTATCTTGTCATACTTAAATTTTGAAGCATTTCGGAAAATATCAATTTTTTTATAAAAATCCAATGGGGTTAGCCTTTGTTTTTTACCAAAAACAGCGGTTTCCATCAAAACTCACCATAATTCAGTTTTCTTGCCCATGAAGCTTCTTATCTTTGTCGTATACGTGTTATCTTGTCATACTTAAAATTTTGAAGCGTTTCAGAAAATATCAAATTTTTTATAAAAATCCAAAGGGGTTAGCATTTGGTTTTTTTTACCAAAAACAGCGAATTCCATCAAAACTTGCCATAAATTTGGTTTTCTTCCCATGTAGCTTCTTATCTTTTTCATATACGTGTTTTCTTGTCATACTTAAAATTTTGAAGCATTTCGGAAAATATCAAATTTTTTATAAAAATCCAAAGGGGTTAGCCTTTGGTTTTTTTACCAAAAAAACGAATTCCATCAAAACTTGCCATAAATTTGGTTTTCTTCCCCATGAAGCTTCTTATCTTTTTCATATACGTGTTGTCTTGTCATACTTAAATTTTGAAGCATTTAGGAAAATATCAAAAATATTATAACAATCCAAAGGGGTTAGCCATTGGTTTTTTTTTACCAAAAACAGCGATTTCCATCAAAACTCGCCATAAATTCGGTTTTCTTTCCCATGAAGCTTCTTATCTTTGTCATATACGTGTTATCTTGTCATACTTCAATTTTGAAGCATTTCGGAAAATATCAATTTTTTTATAAAAATCCAAAGGGGTTAGCCTTTGTTTTTTTACCAAAAATAGCGGTTTCCATCAAAACTCACCATAAATTCAGTTTTCTTGCCCATGAAGCTTCTTATCTTTGTCATATACATGTTATCTTGTCATACTTAAAATTTCGAAGCATTTCAGAAAATATCAAATTTTTATAAAAAAATCAAAGGGGTTAGCGTTTGGTTTTTTTTACCAAAAACAGTGATTTCCATCAAAACTTGCCATAAATTCGGCTTTCTTCCCCATGAAGCTTCTTATCTTTGTCATATACATGTTATCTTGTCATACTTAAAATTTTGAAGCATTTCAGAAAATATCAAATTTTTTATAAAAAATCCAAAGGGGTTAGCCTTTGGTTTTTTTACCAAAAAAAGCGATTTCCATCAAAACTTGCCATAAATTTGGTTTCTTCCCCATGAAACTTATCTTTTTCATATACGTGTTATCTTGTCATACTTAAATTTTGAAGCATTTAGGAAAATATCAAAAATTTTATAAAAAATCCAAAGAGGTTAGCCTTTGGTTTTTTTAACCAAAAAACAGCGATTTCCATAAAAAATCGCCATAAATTTGGTTTTCTTTCCCATGAAGCTTCTTATCTTTTTCATATACGTGTTATCTTGTCATACTTAAATTTTGAAGCATTTCGGAAAATATCAATTTTTTATAAAAAATCCAAAGGGGTTAGCCTTTGGTTTTTTTTACAAAAAACAGCGGTTTCCATCAAAACTCATCATAAATTCAGTTTTGTTGACCATGAAGCTTCTTATCTTTGTCATATACGTGTTATCTTGTCATACTTAAAATTTTGAAGCATTTCAAAAAATATCAAATTTTTTATAAAAAATTCAAAGGGGTTAGCCTTTGGTTTTTTTTACAAAAAACAGCGGTTTCCATCAAAACTCACCATAAATTCAGATTTGTTTCCCATGAAGCTTCTTATCTTTGTCATATACGTGTTATCTTGTCATACTTAAAATTTTGAAGCATTTCAGAAAATATCATTTTTTTTATAAAAAATCCAAAGGGGTTAGCCTTTGGTTATTTTTTACCAAAAACAGCGATTTCCATCAAAACTTGCCATAAATTTGATTTTCTTGCCCATGGAGCTTCTTATCTTTGTCATATACGTGTTATCTTGTCATACTTAAATTTTGAAGCATTTCGGAAAATATCAATTTTTTATAAAAATCCAATGGGGTTAGCCTTTGTTTTTTACCAAAAACAGCGGTTTCCATCAAAACTCACCATAAATTCAGTTTCTTGCCCATGAAGCTTCTTATCTTTGTCGTATACGTGTTATCTTGTCATACTTAAAATTTTGAAGCGTTTCAGAAAATATCAAATTTTTTTATAAAAAATCCAAAGGGGTTAGCATTTGGTTTTTTTTTACCAAAAACAGCGAATTCCATCAAAACTTGCCATAAATTTGGTTTTCTTCCCCATGTAGCTTCTTATCTTTTTCATATACGTGTTTTCTTGTCATACTTAAAATTTTGAAGCATTTCGGAAAATATCAAATTTTTTATAAAAAATCCAAAGGGGTTAGCCTTTGGTTTTTTACCAAAAAAAACGAATTCCATCAAACTTGCCATAAATTTGGTTTTCTTCCCCATGAAGCTTCTTATCTTTTTCATATACGTGTTGTCTTGTCATACTTAAATTTTGAAGCATTTAGGAAAATATCAAAAATATTATAACAATCCAAAGGGGTTAGCCATTGGTTTTTTTTACCAAAAACAGCGATTTCCATAAAAACTCGCCATAAATTCGGTTTTCTTTCCCATGAAGCTTCTTATCTTTGTCATATACGTGTTATCTTGTCATACTTAAATTTTGAAGCATTTCGGAAAATATCAATTTTTTTATAAAAATCCAAAGGGGTTAGCCTTTGTTTTTTTACCAAAAATAGCGGTTTCCATCAAAACTCACCATAAATTCAGTTTTCTTGCCCATAAAGCTTCTTATCTTTGTCATATACATGTTATCTTGTCATACTTAAAATTTCGAATCATTTCAGAAAATATCAAATTTTTTATAAAAAAATCAAAGGGGTTAGCCTTTGGTTTTTTTTACCAAAAACAGTGATTTCCATCAAAACTTGCCATAAATTCGGCTTTCTTCCCCATGAAGCTTCTTATCTTTGTCATATACATGTTATCTTGTCATACTTAAAATTTTGAAGCATTTCAGAAAATATCAAATTTTTTATAAAAAATCCAAAGGGTTTAGCCTTTGGTTTTTTTACCAAAAAAAGCGATTTCCATCAAAACTTGCCATAAATTTGGTTTTCTTCCCCATGAAGCTTCTTTTCTTTTTCATATACGTGTTATCTTGTCATACTTAAATTTTGAAGCATTTAGGAAAATATCAAAAATTTTATAAAAAATCCAAAGAGGTTAGCCTTTGGTTTTTTTACCAAAAACAGCGATTTCCATAAAAAATCGCCATAAATTCGGTTTTCATTCCCATGAAGCTTCTTATCTTTTTCATATACGTGTTATCTTGTCATACTTAAATTTTGAAGCATTTCGGAAAATATCAATTTTTTATAAAAAATCCAAAGGGGTTAGCCTTTGGTTTTTTTTTACAAAAAACAGCGGTTTCCATCAAAACTCACCATAAATTCAGTTTTGTTGCCCATGAAGCTTCTTATCTTTGTCATATATGTGTTATCTTGTCATACTTAAAATTTTGAAGCATTTCAGAAAATATCATTTTTTTATAAAAAATCCAAAGGGGTTAGCCTTTGGTTATTTTTACCAAAAACAGCGATTTCCATGAAAACTTGCCGTAAATTCGGTTTTCATGCCCATGGAGCTTCTTATCTTTGTCATATTCATGTTATCTTGTCATACTTAAATTTTGAAGCATTTCGGAAAATATCAATTTTTTTATAAAAATCCAAAGGGGTTAGCCTTAGTTTTTTTACCAAAAACAGCGGTTTCCATCAAAACTCACCATAAATTCAGTTTTATTGCCGATGAAGCTTCTTATCTTTGTCGTATACGTGTTATCTTGTCATACTTAAAATTTTTAAGCATTTCAGAAAATATCAAATTTTTTATAAAAAATCCAAAGGGGTTAGCCTTTGGTTTTTTTACCAAAACAGCGAATTCCATCAAAACTTGCCATAAATTTGGTTTTCTTCCCCATGAAGCTTCTTATCTTTTTCATATACGTGTTTTCTTGTCATACTTAAAATTTTGAAGCATTTCAGAAAATATCAAACTTTTTTATAAAAAATCCAAAGGGGTTAGCCTTTGGTTTTTTTACCAAAAAAAGCGAATTCCATCAAAACTTGCCATAAATTTGGTTTTCTTCCCCATGAAGCTTCTTATCTTTTTCATATACGTGTTGTCTTGTCATACTTAAATTTTGAAGCATTTAGGAAAATATCAAAAATATTATAAAAATCCAAAGGGGTTAGCCTTTGGTTTTTTTTACCAAAAACAGCGATTTCCATCAAAACTCGCCATAAATTTGGTTTTCTTTCCCATGAAGCTTCTTATCTTTGTCATATACATGTTATCTTGTCATACTTAAATTTTGAAGCATTTCGGAAAATATCAATTTTTTATAAAAAATCCAAAGGGGTTAGCCTTTGGTTTTTTTTACAAAAAACAGCGGTTTCCATCAAAACTCATCATAAATTCAGTTTTGTTGCCCATGAAGCTTCTTATCTTTGTCATATACGTGTTATCTTGTCATACTTAAAATTTTGAAGCATTTCAAAAAATATCATTTTTTTATAAAAAATCCAAAGGGGTTAGCCTTTGGTTATTTTTACCAAAAACAGAGATTTCCATCAAAACTTGCCGTAAATTCGGTTTTCTTGCCCATGGAGCTTCTTATCTTTGTCATATACGTGTTATCTTGTCATACTTAAAATTTTGAAGCATTTCAGAAAATATCAAATTTTTTATAAAAAAATCCAAAGGGGTTAGCCTTTGGTTTTTTTACCAAAAAAGCGAATTCCATCAAAACTTGCCATAAATTTGGTTTTCTTCCCCATGAAGCTTCTTATCTTTTTCATATACGTGTTGTCTTGTCATACTTAAATTTTGAAGCATTTAGGAAAATATCAAAAATATTATAACAATCCAAAGGGGTTAGCCATTGGTTTTTTTTACCAAAAACAGCGATTTCCATCAAAACTCGCCATAAATTCGGTTTTCTTTCCCATGAAGCTTCTTATCTTTGTCATATACGTGTTATCTTGTCATACTTAAATTTTGAAGCATTTCGGAAAATATCAATTTTTTTATAAAAATCCAAAGGGGTTAGCCTTTGTTTTTTTACCAAAAATAGCGGTTTCCATCAAAACTCACCATAAATTCAGTTTTCTTGCCCATGAAGCTTCTTATCTTTGTCATATACATGTTATCTTGTCATACTTAAAATTTCGAAGCATTTCAGAAAATATCAAATTTTTATAAAAAAATCAAAGGGGTTAGCCTTTGGTTTTTTTACCAAAAACAGTGATTTCCATCAAAACTTGCCATAAATTCGGCTTTCTTCCCCATGAAGCTTCTTATCTTTGTCATATACATGTTATCTTGTCATACTTAAAATTTTGAAGCATTTCAGAAAATATCAAATTTTTTATAAAAAATCCAAAGGGGTTAGCCTTTGGTTTTTTTACCAAAAAAAGCGATTTCCATCAAAACTTGCCATAAATTTGGTTTTCTTCCCCATGAAGCTTCTTATCTTTTTCATATACGTGTTATCTTGTCATACTTAAATTTTGAAGCATTTAGTAAAATATCAAAAATTTTATAAAAAATCCAAAGAGGTTAGCCTTTGGTTTTTTTACCAAAAACAGCGATTTCCATAAAAAATCGCCATAAATTCGGTTTTCTTTCCCATGAAGCTTCTTATCTTTTTCATATACGTGTTATCTTGTCATACTTAAATTTTGAAGCATTTCGGAAAATATCAATTTTTTATAAAAAATCCAAAGGGGTTAGCCTTTGGTTTTTTTTTACAAAAAACAGCGGTTTCCATCAAAACTCATCATAAATTCAGTTTTGTTGCCCATGAAGCTTCTTATCTTTGTCATATACGTGTTATCTTGTCATACTTAAAATTTTGAAGCATTTCAAAAAATATCAAATTTTTTATAAAAAATCCAAAGGGGTTAGCCTTTGGTTTTTTTTTACAAAAAACAGCGGTTTCCATCAAAACTCACCATAAATTCAGTTTTGTTTCCCATGAAGCTTCTTATCTTTGTCATATACGTGTTATCTTGTCATACTTAAAATTTTGAAGCATTTCAGAAAATATCATTTTTTTTATAAAAAATCCAAAGGGGTTAGCCTTTGGTTATTTTTACCAAAAAACAGCGATTTCCATCAAAACTTGCCATAAATTTGATTTTCTTGCCCATGGAGCTTCTTATCTTTGTCATATACGTGTTATCTTGTCATACTTAAATTTTGAAGCATTTCGGAAAATATCAATTTTTTTATAAAAATCCAATGGGGTTAGCCTTTGTTTTTTACCAAAAACAGCGGTTTCCATCAAAACTCACCATAAATTCAGTTTTCTTGCCCATGAAGCTTCTTATCTTTGTCGTATACATGTTATCTTGTCATACTTAAAATTTTGAAGCATTTCAGAAAATATCAAATTTTTTATAAAAAATCCAAAGGGGTTAGCATTTGGTTTTTTTTACCAAAAACAGCGAATTCCATCAAAACTTGCCATAAATTTGGTTTTCTTCCCCATGTAGCTTCTTATCTTTTTCATATACGTGTTTTCTTGTCATACTTAAAATTTTGAAGCATTTCGGAAAATATCAAATTTTTTATAAAAAATCCAAAGGGGTTAGTCTTTGGTTTTTTTACCAAAAAAAACGAATTCCATCAAAACTTGCCATAAATTTGGTTTTCTTCCCCATGAAGCTTCTTATCTTTTTCATATACGTGTTGTCTTGTCATACTTAAATTTTGAAGCATTTAGGAAAATATCAAAAATATTATAACAATCCAAAGGGGTTAGCCATTGGTTTTTTTTACCAAAAACAGCGATTTCCATCAAAACTCGCCATAAATTCGGTTTTCTTTCCCATGAAGCTTCTTATCTTTGTCATATACGTGTTATCTTGTCATACTTAAATTTTGAAGCATTCGGAAAATATCAATTTTTTTATAAAAATCCAAAGGGGTTAGCCTTTGTTTTTTTACCAAAAATAGCGGTTTCCATCAAAACTCACCATAAATTCAGTTTTCTTGCCCATGAAGCTTCTTATCTTTGTCATATACATGTTATCTTGTCATACTTAAAATTTCGAAGCATTTCAGAAAATATCAAATTTTTTATAAAAAAATCAAAGGGGTTAGCCTTTGGTTTTTTTTACCAAAAACAGTGATTTCCATCAAAACTTGCCATAAATTCGGCTTTCTTCCCCATGAAGCTTCTTATCTTTGTCATATACATGTTATCTTGTCATACTTAAAATTTTGAAGCATTTCAGAAAATATCAAATTTTTTATAAAAAATCCAAAGGGGTTAGCCTTTGGTTTTTTTACCAAAAAAAGCGATTTCCATCAAAACTTGCCATAAATTTGGTTTTCTTCCCCATGAAGCTTCTTTTCTTTTTCATATACGTGTTATCTTGTCATACTTAAATTTTGAAGCATTTAGGAAAATATCAAAAATTTTATAAAAAATCCAAAGAGGTTAGCCTTTGGTTTTCTTACCAAAAACAGCGATTTCCATAAAAAATCGCCATAAATTCGGTTTTCTTTCCCATGAAGCTTCTTTTCTTTTTCATATACGTGTTATCTTGTCATACTTAAATTTTGAAGCATTTCGGAAAATATCAATTTTTTATAAAAAATCCAAAGGGGTTAGCCTTTGGTTTTTTTTACAAAAAACAGCGGTTTCCATCAAAACTCACCATAAATTCAGTTTTGTTGCCCATGAAGCTTCTTATCTTTGTCATATACGTGTTATCTTGTCATACTTAAAATTTTGAAGCATTTCAGAAAATATCATTTTTTTATAAAAAATCCAAAGGGGTTAGCCTTTGGTTATTTTTACCAAAAACAGCGATTTCCATCAAAACTTGCCGTAAATTCGGTTTTCATGCCCATGGAGCTTCTTATCTTTGTCATATTCATGTTATCTTGTCATACTTAAATTTTGAAGCATTTCGGAAAATATCAATTTTTTTTATAAAAATCCAAAGGGGTTAGGCCTTAGTTTTTTACCAAAAACAGCGGTTTCCATCAAAACTCACCATAAATTCAGTTTTATTGCCGATGAAGCTTCTTATCTTTGTCGTATACGTGTTATCTTGTCATACTTAAAATTTTTAAGCATTTCAGAAAATATCAAATTTTTTATAAAAAATCCAAAGGGTTAGCCTTTGGTTTTTTTACCAAAAACAGCGAATTCCATCAAAACTTGCCATAAATTTGGTTTTCTTCCCATGAAGCTTCTTATCTTTTTCATATACGTGTTTTCTTGTCATACTTAAAATTTTGAAGCATTTCAGAAAATATCAAACTTTTTTATAAAAATCCAAAGGGGTTAGCCTTTGGTTTTTTTACCAAAAAAAGCGAATTCCATCAAAACTTGCCATAAATTTGGTTTTCTTCCCCATGAAGCTTCTTATCTTTTTCATATACGTGTTGTCTTGTCATACTTAAATTTTGAAGCATTTAGGAAAATATCAAAAATATTATAAAAAATCAAAGGGGTTAGCCTTTGGTTTTTTTTTACCAAAAACAGCGATTTCCATCAAAACTCGCCATAAATTTGGTTTTCTTTCCCATGAAGCTTCTTATCTTTGTCATATACATGTTATCTTGTCATACTTAAAATTTTGAAGCATTTCGGAAAATATCAATTTTTTATAAAAAATCCAAAGGGGTTAGCCTTTGGTTTTTTTTACAAAAAACAGCGGTTTCCATCAAAACTTGCCGTAAATTCGGCTTTCTTCTCCATGAAGCTTCTTATCTTTGTCAAATACGTGTTATCATGTCATACTTAATATTTTGAAGCATTTCGGAAAATATCAAAATTTTTTATAAAAAATCCAAAGGGGTTAGCCTTTGGTTTTTTTACAAAAAACAGCGGTTTCCATTAAAACTCACCATAAATTCAGTTTTGTTGCCCATGAAGCTTCTTATCTTTGTCATATACGTGTTACCTTGTCATACTTAAAATTTTGAAGCATTTCAGAAAATATCATTTTTTATAAAAAATCCAAAGGATTTAGCCTTTGGTTTTTTTACCAAAAACAGCGATTTCCATCAAAACTTGCCATAAATTTGGCTTTCTTTCCCATGAAGCTTCTTATCTTTGTCATATACGTGTTATCTTGTCATACTTAAAATTTTGAAGCATTTCAGAAAATATCAAATTTTTAATAAAAAATCCAAAGGGGTTAGCCTTTTTTATTTTTACCAAAAAAAGCGATTTCCATCGAAACTTGCCATAAAAATTTGGTTTTCTTCCCCATGAAGCTTCTTATATTTGTCATAGACGTGTTAACTTGTCATACTTAAAATTTTGAAGCATTTCAGAAAATATCAAATTTTTTATAAAAAATCCAAAGGGGTTAGCCTTTGTTTTTTTTTACCAAAAACAGCGGTTTCCATCAAAACCCACCATAAATTCAGTTTTCTTGCCCATGAAGCTTCTTATCTTTGTCGTATATGTGTTATCTTGTCATACTTAAAATTTTGAAGCATTTCAGAAAATATCAAATTTTTTATAAAAAATCCAAAGGGGTTAGCCTTTGGTTTTTTTTACCAAAAACAGCGATTTCCATCAAAACTTGACATAAATTCGGCTTTCTTGCCCATGAAGCTTTTTATCTTTGTCATATACGTGTTATCTTGTCATACTTAAATTTTGAAGCATTTTGGAAAATATCAATTTTTTATAAAAATCCAAAGGTGTTAGCCTTTGGTTTTTTTTTACCAAAAACAGCGATTTCCATCAAAACTTGCCATAAATTCGGCTTTCTTCCCCATGAGCTTCTTATCTTTGTCATATATGTGTTATCTTGTCATACATAAAATTTGGAAGCATTTTAGAAAATATCAAATTTTTTATAAAAAATTCAAAGGGGTTAGCCTTTGGTTTTTTACCAAAAACAGCGATTTCCAATCTAAAACTTGCCATAAATTTGGTTTTCTTCCCCATGAAGCTTCTTATCTATTTCATATACGTGTTGTCTTGTCATACTTAAAATTTTGAAGCATTTCAGAAAATATCATTTTTTTATAAAAAATCCAAAGGATTTAGCCTTTGGTTTTTTACCAAAAACAGCGATTTCCATCAAAACTTGCCATAAATTCGGCTTTCTTCCCCATGAAGCTTCTTATCTTTGTCATACACGTGTTATCTTGTCATACTTAAAATTTTGAAGCATTTCGGAAAATATCAAATTTTTTATAAAAAATCCAAAGGGGTTAGCCTTTGGTTTTTTTTACCAAAAAAAGCGATTTCCATCAAAACTTGCCATAAATTTGGTTTTCTTCCCCATGAAGTATCTTATCTTTGTCATATACGTGTTACCTTGTCATACTTAAAATTTTGAAGCATTTCGGAAAATATCAATTTTTTTATAAAAAATCCAAAGGGGTTAGCCTTTGGTTTTTTTACCAAAAAAAGTGAATTCCATTAAAACTTGCCATAAATTTGGTTTTCTTCCCCATGAAGCTTCTTATCTTTTTCATATACGTGTTGTCTTGTCATACTTAAATTTTGAAGCATTTAGGAAAATATCAAAAAATTTATAAAAAATCCAAAGGGGTTAGCCTTTGGTTATTTTTACCAAAAACAGCGATTTCCATCAAAACTTGCCGTAAATTCGGTTTTCTTCCCATGGAGCTTCTTATCTTTGTCATATACGTGTTATCTTGTCATACTTAAATTTTGAAGCATTTTGGAAAATATGAATTTTTTTATAAAAATCCAAAGGGGGTAGCCTTTGTTTCTTTTACCAAAAACAGCGGTTTCCATCAAAACTCACCATAAATTCAGTTTTCTTGCCCATGAATCTTCTTATCTTTTTCGTATACGTGTTATCTTGTCATACTTAAAATTTTGAAGCATTTCAGAAAATATCAAATTTTTTACAAAAAATCCAAAGGGGTTAGCTTTGGTTTTTTTACCAGAAACTGCGATTTCATCAAAACTTGCCATAAATTCGGCTTTCTTCCACATGAAGCTTCTTATCTTTTTCATATACGTGTTATCTTGTCATACTTAAAATTTTGAAGCATTTCGAAAAATATCAATTTTTTATAAAAAATCCAAAGGGGTTAGCCTTTGGTTTTTTTACCAAAAAAGCGAATTACATCAAAACTTGCCATAAATTTGGTTTTCTTCCCCATGAAGCTTCTTATCTCTTTCATATACGTGTTGTCTTGTCATACTTAAATTTTGAAGCATTTAGGAAAATATCAAAAATTTTATAAAAAATCCAGAGGGGATAGCCTATGGTTTTTTTTTTACCAAAAACAGCGATTTCCATCAAAACTTGTCGTAAATTCTGTTTTCTTGCCCATGAAGCTTCTTATCTTTGTCATATACGTGTTATATTGGCATACTTAAATTTTGAAGCATTTCGGAAAATATCAAATTTTTTATAAAAATCCAAAGGGGTTAGCCTTTAGTTTTTTACCAAAAACAGCGGTTTCCATCAAAAACTCACCATAAAATCAGTTTTCTTGCCCATGAAGCTTCTTATCTTTGTCATATACGTCTTATCTTGTCAACTTAAAATTTTGAAGCATTTCAGAAAATATCAAATTTTTTATAAAAAATCCAAAGGGGTTAGCCTTTGGTTTTTTTACCAAAAACATCGATTTCCATCAAAACTTGCCGTAAATTCGGCTTTCTTCTCCATGAAGCTTCTTATCTTTGTCAAATACGTGTTATCATGTCATACTTAATATTTTGAAGCATTTCGGAAAATATCAAATTTTTTATAAAAATCCAAAGGGGTTAGCCTTTGGTTTTTTTACAAAAAACAGCGGTTTCCATCAAAACTCACCATAAATTCAGTTTTGTTGCCCATGAAGCTTCTTATCTTTGTCATATACGTGTTACCTTGTCATAATTAAAATTTTGAAGCATTTCAGAAAATATCATTTTTTTATAAAAAATCCAAAGGATTTAGCCTTTGGTTTTTTTACCAAAAACAGCGATTTCCATCAAAACTTGCCATAAATTTGGCTTTCTTTCCCATGAAGCTTCTTATCTTTGTCATATACGTGTTATCTTGTCATACTTAAAATTTTGAAGCATTTCAGAAAATATCAAATTTTTAATAAAAAATCCAAAGGGGTTAGCCTTTTTTATTTTTACCAAAAAAAGCGATTTCCATCGAAACTTGCCATAAAAATTTGGTTTTCTTCCCCATGAAGCTTCTTATCTTTGTCATAGACGTGTTAACTTGTCATACTTAAAATTTAGAAGCATTTCAGAAAATATCAAATTTTTTATAAAAATCCAAAGGGGTTAGCCTTTGTTTTTTTTTACCAAAAACAGCGGTTTCCATCAAAACCCACCATAAATTCAGTTTTCTTGCCCATGAAGCTTCTTATCTTTGTCGTATATGTGTTATCTTGTCATACTTAAAATTTGAAGCATTTCAGAAAATATCAAATTTTTTATAAAAAATCCAAAGGGGTTAGCCTTTGGTTTTTTTTACCAAAAACAGCGATTTCCATCAAAACTTGCCATAAATTCGGCTTTCTTGCCCATGAAGCTTTTTATCTTTGTCATATACGTGTTATCTTGTCATACTTAAATTTTGAAGCATTTTGGAAAATATCAATTTTTTTATAAAAATCCAAAGGTGTTAGCCTTTGGTTTTTTTACCAAAAACAGCGATTTCCATCAAAACTTAAAATTTTGAAGCATTTCAGAAAATATCAAATTTTTTATAAAAAATCCAAAGGGGTAGCCTTTGGTTTTTTTAACAAAAACATCGATTTCCATCAAAACTTGCCGTAAATTCGGCTTTCTTCCCCATGAAGCTTCTTATCTTTGTCAAATACGTGTTATCATGTCATACTTAAAATTTTGAAGCATTTCGGAAAATATCAAATTTTTTATAAAAAATCCAAAGGGGTTAGCCTTTGGTTTTTTTACAAAAAACAGCGGTTTCCATCAAAACTCACCATAAATTCAGTTTTGTTGCCCATGAAGCTTCTTATCTTTGTCATATACGTGTTACCTTGTCATACTTAAAATTTGAAGCATTTCAGAAAATATCATTTTTTTATAAAAAATCCAAAGGATTTAGCCTTTGGTTTTTTTACCAAAAACAGCGATTTCCATCAAAACTTGCCATAAATTTGGCTTTCTTTCCCATGAAGCTTCTTATCTTTGTCATATACGTGTTATCTTGTCATACTTAAAATTTTGAAGCATTTCAGAAAATATCAAATTTTTAATAAAAAATCCAAAGGGGTTAGCCTTTTTTATTTTTACCAAAAAAAGCGATTTCCATCGAAACTTGCCATAAAAATTTGGTTTTCTTCCCCATGAAGCTTCTTATCTTTGTCATAGACGTGTTAACTTGTCATACTTAAAATTTTGAAGCATTTCAGAAAATATCAAATTTTTTATAAAAATCCAAAGGGGTTGGCCTTTGTTTTTTTTACCAAAAACAGCGGTTTCCATCAAAACTTGCCATAAATTTGGTTTTCTTCCCCATGAAGCTTCTTATCTTTTTCATATACGTGTTATCTTGTCATACTTAAATTTTGAAGCATTTAGGAAAATATCAAAAATTTTATAAAAAATCCAAAGAGGTTAGCCTTTGGTTTTTTTTACCAAAAACAGCAATTTCCATAAAAAATCGCCATAAATTCGGTTTTCTTTCCATGAAGCTTCTTATCTTTTTCATATACGTGTTATCTTGTCATACTTAAATTTTGAAGCATTTCGGAAAATATCAATTTTTTATAAAAAATCCAAAGGGGTTAGCCTTTGGTTTTTTTACAAAAAACAGCGGTTTCCATCAAAACTCACCATAAATTCAGTTTTGTTGCCCATGAAGCTTCTTATCTTTGTCATATACGTGTTATATTGTCATACTTAAAATTTTGAAGCATTTCAGAAAATATCATTTTTTTTATAAAAAATCCAAAGGGGTTAGCCTTTGGTTATTTTTACTAAAAACAGCGATTTCCATCAAAACTTGCCGTAAATTCGGTTTTCATGCCCATGGAGCTTCTTATCTTTGTCATATACATGTTATCTTGTCATACTTAAATTTTGAAGCATTTCGGAAAATATCAATTTTTTTATAAAAATCCAAAGGGGTTAGCCTTAGTTTTTTTACCAAAAACAGCGGTTTCCATCAAAACTCACCATAAATTCAGTTTTATTGCCGATGAAGCTTCTTATCTTTGTCGTATACGTGTTATCTTGTCATACTTAAAATTTTTAAGCATTTCAGAAAATATCAAATTTTTTATAAAAAATCCAAAGGGGTTAGCCTTTGGTTTTTTTTACCAAAAACAGCGAATTCCATCAAAACTTGCCATAAATTTGGTTTTCTTCCCCATGAAGCTTCTTATCTTTTTCATATACGTGTTTTCTTGTCATACTTAAAATTTTGAAGCATTTCGGAAAATATCAAATTTTTTATAAAAATCCAAAGGGGTTAGCCTTTGGTTTTTTTACCAAAAAAAAGCGAATTCCATCAAAACTTGCCATAAATTTGGTTTTCTTCCCCATGAAGCTTCTTATCGTTTTTCATATACGTGTTGTCTTGTCATACTTAAATTTTGAAGCATTTAGGAAAATATCAAAAAATTTATAAAAAATCCAAAGGGTTAGCCTTTGGTTATTTTTACCAAAAACAGCGATTTCCATCAAAACTTGCCATAAATTCGGCTTTCTTGCCCATGAAGCTTTTTATCTTTGTCATATACGTGTTATCTTGTCATACTTAAATTTTGAAGCATTTTGGAAAATATCAATTTTTTTTATAAAAATCCAAAGGTGTTAGCCTTTGGTTTTTTTACCAAAAACAGCGATTTCCATCAAAACTTAAAATTTTGAAGCATTTCAGAAAATATCAAATTTTTTATAAAAAATCCAAAGGGGTAGCCTTTGGTTTTTTAACAAAAACATCGATTTCCATCAAAACTTGCCGTAAATTCGGCTTTTCTTCCCCATGAAGCTTCTTATCTTTGTCAAATACGTGTCATCATGTCATACTTAAAATTTTGAAGCATTTCGGAAAATATCAAATTTTTTATAAAAAATCCAAAGGGGTTAGCCTTTGGTTTTTTTACAAAAAACAGCGGTTTCCATCAAAACTCACCATAAATTCAGTTTTGTTGCCCATGAAGCTTCTTATCTTTGTCATATACGTGTTACCTTGTCATACTTAAAATTTTGAAGCATTTCAGAAAATATCATTTTTTTATAAAAAATCCAAAGGATTTAGCCTTTGGTTTTTTTACCAAAAACAGCGATTTCCATCAAAACTTGCCATAAATTTGGCTTTCTTTCCCATGAAGCTTCTTATCTTTGTCATATACGTGTTATCTTGTCATACTTAAAATTTTGAAGCATTTCAGAAAATATCAAATTTTTAATAAAAAATCCAAAGGGGTTAGCCTTTTTTATTTTTACCAAAAAAAGCGATTTCCATCGAAACTTGCCATAAAAATTTGGTTTTCTTCCCCATGAAGCTTCTTATCTTTGTCATAGACGTGTTAACTTGTCATACTTAAAATTTTGAAGCATTTCAAAAAATATCAAATTTTTTATAAAAATCCAAAGGGGTTGGCCTTTGTTTTTTTTACCAAAAACAGCGGTTTCCATCAAAACTTGCCATAAATTTGGTTTTCTTCCCCATGAAGCTTCTTATCTTTTTCATATACGTGTTATCTTGTCATACTTAAATTTTGAAGCATTTAGGAAAATATCAAAAATTTTATAAAAAATCCAAAGAGGTTAGCCTTTGGTTTTTTTACCAAAAACAGCAATTTCCATAAAAAATCGCCATAAATTCGGTTTTCTTTCCCATGAAGCTTCTTATCTTTTTCATATACGTGTTATCTTGTCATACTTAAATTTTGAAGCATTTCGGAAAATATCAATTTTTTATAAAAAATCCAAAGGGGTTAGCCTTTGGTTTTTTTTACAAAAAACAGCGGTTTCCATCAAAACTCACCATAAATTCAGTTTTGTTGCCCATGAAGCTTCTTATCTTTGTCATATACGTGTTATATTGTCATACTTAAAATTTTGAAGCATTTCAGAAAATATCATTTTTTTTATAAAAAATCCAAAGGGGTTAGCTTTTGGTTATTTTTACTAAAAATAGCGATTTCCATCAAAACTTGCCGTAAATTCGGTTTTCATGCCCATGGAGCTTCTTATCTTTGTCATATACATGTTATCTTGTCATACTTAAATTTTGAAGCATTTCGGAAAATATCAATTTTTTTTATAAAAATCCAAAGGGGTTAGCCTTAGTTTTTTTACCAAAAACAGCGGTTTCCATCAAAACTCACCATAAATTCAGTTTTATTGCCGATGAAGCTTCTTATCTTTGTCGTATACGTGTTATCTTGTCATACTTAAAATTTTTAAGCATTTCAGAAAATATCAAATTTTTTATAAAAAATCCAAAGGGGTTAGCCTTTGGTTTTTTTACCAAAAACAGCGAATTCCATCAAAACTTGCCATAAATTTGGTTTTCTTCCCCATGAAGCTTCTTATCTTTTTCATATACGTGTTTTCTTGTCATACTTAAAATTTTGAAGCATTTCGGAAAATATCAAATTTTTTTATAAAAAATCCAAAGGGGTTAGCCTTTGGTTTTTTTACCAAAAAAAGCGAATTCCATCAAAACTTGCCATAAATTTGGTTTTCTTCCCCATGAAGCTTCTTATCGTTTTCATATACGTGTTGTCTTGTCATACTTAAATTTTGAAGCATTTAGGAAAATATCAAAAAATTTATAAAAAATCCAAAGGGGTTAGCCTTTGGTTATTTTTACCAAAAACAGCGATTTCCATCAAAACTTGCCGTAAATTCGGTTTTCTTGCCCATGGAGCTTCTTATCTTTGTCATATACGTGTTATCTTGTCATACTTAAATTTTGAAGCATTTTGGAAAATATCAATTTTTTTATAAAAATCCAAAGGGGGTAGCCTTTGTTTCTTTTACCAAAAACAGCGGTTTCCATCAAAACTCACCATAAATTCAGTTTTCTTGCCCATGAATCTTCTTATCTTTTTCGTATACGTGTTATCTTGTCATACTTAAAATTTTGAAGCATTTCAGAAAATATCAAATTTTTTACAAAAAATCCAAAGGGGTTAGCCTTTGGTTTTTTTACCAGAAACTGCGATTTTCATCAAAACTTGCCATAAATTCGGCTTTCTTCCACATGAAGCTTCTTATCTTTTTCATATACGTGTTATCTTGTCATACTTAAAATTTTGAAGCATTTCGAAAAATATCAATTTTTTATAAAAAAATGCAAAGGGGTTAGCCTTTGGTTTTTTTACCAAAAAAGCGAATTACATCAAAACTTGCCATAAATTTGGTTTTCTTCCCCATGAAGCTTCTTATCTTTTTCATATACGTGTTGTCTTGTCATACTTAAATTTTGAAGCATTTAGGAAAATATCAAAAAATTTATAAACAATCCAGAGGGGATAGCCTTTGGTTTTTTTACCAAAAACAGAGATTTCCATCAAAACTTGTCGTAAATTCTGTTTTCTTGCCCATGAAGCTTCTTATCTTTGTCATATACGTGTTATCTTGGCATACTTAAATTTTGAAGCATTTCGGAAAATATCAAATTTTTTATAAAAATCCAAAGGGGTTAGCCTTTAGTTTTTTACCAAAAACAGCAGTTTCCATCAAAACTCACCATAAAATCAGTTTTCTTGCCCATGAAGCTTCTTATCTTTATCATATACGTCTTATCTTGTCAACTTAAAATTTTGAAGCATTTCAGAAAATATCAAATTTTTTATAAAAAATCCAAAGGGGTTAGCCTTTGGTTTTTTTTTACCAAAAACATCGATTTCCATCAAAACTTGCCGTAAATTCGGCTTTCTTCCCCATAAAGCTTCTTATCTTTGTCAAATACGTGTTATCATGTCATACTTTAAATTTTGAAGCATTTCAGAAAATATCAAATTTTTTATAAAAAATCCAAAGGGGTTAGCCTTTGGTTTTTTTACAAAAAACAGCGGTTTCCATCAAAACTCACCATAAATTCAGTTTTGTTGCCCATGAAGCTTCTTATCTTTGTCATATACGTGTTACCTTGCCATACTTAAAATTTTGAAGCATTTCAGAAAATATCATTTTTTTATAAAAAATCCAAAGGATTTAGCCTTTGGTTTTTTTACCAAAAACAGCGATTTCCATCAAAACTTGCCATAAATTTGGCTTTCTTTCCCATGAAGCTTCTTATCTTTGCCATATACGTGTTATCTTGTCATACTTAAAATTTTGAAGCATTTCAGAAAATATCAAATTTTTAATAAAAAATCCAAAGGGGTTAGCCTTTTTTATTTTTACCAAAAAAAGCGATTTCCATCAAAACTTGCCAAAAAAATTTGGTTTTCTTCCCCATGAAGCTTCTTATCTTTGTCATAGACGTGTTAACTTGTCATACTTAGAATTTTGAAGCATTTCAGAAAATATCAAATTTTTTATAAAAATCCAAAGGGGTTTGCCTTTGTTTTTTTACCAAAAACAGCGGTTTCCATCAAAACTTGCCATAAATTTGGTTTTCTTCCCCATGAAGCTTCTTATCTTTTTCATATACGTGTTATCTTGTCATACTTAAATTTTGAAGCATTTAGGAAAATATCAAAAATTTTATAAAAAATCCAAAGAGGTTAGCCTTTGGTTTTTTTTACCAAAAACAGCGATTTCCATAAAAAATCGCCATAAATTCGGTTTTCTTTCCCATGAAGCTTCTTATCTTTTTCATATACGTGTTATCTTGTCATACTTAAATTTTGAAGCATTTCGGAAAATATCAATTTTTTATAAAAAATCCAAAGGGGTTAGCCTTTGGTTTTTTTTTTTACAAAAAACAGCGGTTTCCATCAAAACTCACCATAAATTCAGTTTTGTTGCCCATGAAGCTTCTTATCTTTGTCATATACGTGTTATCTTGTCATACTTAAAATTTTGAAGCATTTCAGAAAATATCATTTTTTTTTATAAAAAATCCAAAGGGGTTAGCCTTTGGTTATTTTTACCAAAAACAGCGATTTCCATCAAAACTTGCCGTAAATTCGGTTTTCATGCCCATGGAGCTTCTTATCTTTGTCATATACATGTTATCTTGTCATACTTAAATTTTGAAGCATTTCGAAAAATATCAATTTTTTTTTATAAAAATCCAAAGGGGTTAGCCTTAGTTTTTTTACCAAAAACAGCGGTTTCCATCAAAACTCACCATAAATTCAGTTTTATTGCCGATGAAGCTTCTTATCTTTGTCGTATACGTGTTATCTTGTCATACTTAAAATTTTTAAGCATTTCAGAAAATATCAAATTTTTTATAAAAATCCAAAGGGGTTAGCCTTTGGTTTTTTTTACCAAAAACAGCGAATTCCATCAAAACTTGCCATAAATTTGGTTTTCTTCCCCATGAAGCTTCTTATCTTTTTCATATACGTGTTTTCTTGTCATACTTAAAATTTTGAAGCATTTCGGAAAATATCAAATTTTTTATAAAAAATCCAAAGGGGATAGCCTTTGGTTTTTTTACCAAAAAAAGCGAATTCCATCAAAACTTGCCATAAATTTGGTTTTCTTCCCCATGAAGCTTCTTATCTTTTTCATATATGTGTTGTCTTGTCATACTTAAATTTTGAAGCATTTAGGAAAATATCAAAAATATTATAAAAAATCCAAAGGGGTTAGCCTTTGGTTTTTTTTTACCAAAAACAGCGATTTCCATCAAAACTCACCATAAATTTGGTTTTCTTTCCCATGAAGCTTCTTATCTTTGTCATATAAGTGTTATCTTGTCATACTTAAATTTTGAAGCATTTCGGAAAATATCAATTTTTTATAAAAAATCCAAAGGGGTTAGCCTTTGGTTTTTTTACAAAAAACAGCGGTTTCCATCAAAACTCATCATAAATTCAGTTTTGTTGCCCATGAAGCTTCTTATCTTTGTCATATACGTGTTATCTTGTCATACTTAAAATTTTGAAACATTTCAAAAAATATCATTTTTTTATAAAAAATCCAAAGGGGTTAGCCTTTGGTTATTTTTACCAAAAACAGAGATTTCCATCAAAACTTGCCGTAAATTCGGTTTTCTTGCCCATGGAGCTTCTTATCTTTGTCATATACGTGTTATCTTGTCATACTTAAATTTTGAAGCATTTTGGAAAATATCAATTTTTTTTATAAAAATCCAAAGGGGTTAGCCTTTGTTTTTTACCAAAAACAGCGGTTTCCTTCAAAACTCACCATAAATTCAGTTTTCTTGCTCATGAAGCTTCTTATCTTTGTCGTATACGTGTTATCTTGTCATACTTAAAATTTTGAAGCATTTCAGAAAATATCAAATTTTTTATAAAAAATCCAAAGGGGTTAGCCTTTGGTTTTTTTACCAAAAACAGCGAATTCCATCAAAACTTGTCATAAATTTGGTTTTCTTTCCCATGAAGCTTCTTATCTTTTTCATATACGTGTTTTCTTGTCATACTTAAAATTTTGAAGCATTTCAAAAATTATCAATTTTTTTATAAAAAATCCAAAGGGGTTAGCCTTTGGTTTTTTTACCAAAAAAAGCGAATTCCATCAAAAATTGCCATAAATTTGGTTTTCTTCCCCATGAAGCTTCTTATCTTTTTCATATACGTGTTGTCTTGTCATACTTAAATTTTGAAGCATTTAGGAAAATATCAAAAATATTATAAAAAATACAAAGGGGTTAGCCTTTGGTTTTTTTTACCAAAAACAGCGATTTCCATCAAAACTTGCCGTAAATTCGGTTTTCTTGCCCATGAAGCTTCTTATCTTTGTCATATACGTGTTATCTTATCATACTTAAATTTTGAAGCATTTCGGAAAATATCAAATTTTTTATAAAAATCCAAAGGGGTTAGCCTTTGTTTTTTTTACCAAAAACAGTGGTTTCCATCAAAACTCACCATAAAATCAGTTTTCTTGCCCATGAAGCTTCTTATCTTTGTCATATACGTGTTATCTTGTCATACATAAAATTTTGAAGCATTTCAGAAAATATTAAATTTTTTATATAAAATCCAAAGGGGTTAGCCTTTGGTTTTTTACCAAAAACAGCGATTTCCATCAAAACTTGCCATAAATTCAGTTTTCTTGCCCATGAAGCTTTTTATCTTTGTCATATACGTGTTATCTTGTCATACTTAAAATTTTGAAGCATTTCAGAAAATATCATTTTTTTATAAAAAATCCAAAGGATTTAGCCTTTGGTTTTTTACAAAAACAGCGATTTCCATCAAAACTTGCCATAAATTCGGCTTTCTTCCCCATGAAGCTTCTTAT
The DNA here is from genome assembly GCA_030760725.1 of Neostapfia colusana. Lineage (NCBI taxonomy): Eukaryota > Viridiplantae > Streptophyta > Magnoliopsida > Poales > Poaceae > Neostapfia > Neostapfia colusana. Next base: position 16,212 of record JASWHV010000498.1, on the reverse strand, counting down.
CTTTGTCATACACGTGTTATCTTGTCATACTTAAAATTTTGAAGCATTTCGGAAAATATCAAATTTTTTATAAAAAATCCAAAGGGGTTAGCCTTTGGTTTTTTTACCAAAAAAAGCGATTTCCATCAAAACTTGCCATAAATTTGGTTTTCTTCCCCATGAAGCTTCTTATCTTTGTCATATATGTGTTACCTTGTCATATTTAAAATTTTGAAGCATTTCGGAAAATATCAATTTTTTTATAAAAAATCCAAAGGGGTTAGCCTTTGGTTTTTTTACCAAAAAAAACGAATTCCATTAAAACTTGCCATAAATTTGGTTTTCTTCCCCATGAAGCTTCTTATCTTTTTCATATACGTGTTGTCTTGTCATACTTAAATTTTGAAGCATTTAGGAAAATATCAAAAAATTTATAAAAAATCCAAAGGGGTTAGCCTTTGGTTATTTTTACCAAAAACAGCGATTTCCATCAAAACTTGCCGTAAATTCGGTTTTCTTGCCCATGGAGCTTCTTATCTTTGTCATATACGTGTTATCTTGTCATACTTAAATTTTGAAGCATTTTGGAAAATATCAATTTTTTTATAAAAATCCAAAGGGGGTAGCCTTTGTTTCTTTTACCAAAAACAGCGGTTTCCATCAAAACTCACCATAAATTCAGTTTTCTTGCCCATGAATCTTCTTATCTTTTTCGTATACGTGTTATCTTGTCATACTTAAAATTTTGAAGCATTTCAGAAAATATCAAATTTTTTACAAAAAATCCAAAGGGGTTAGCCTTTGGTTTTTTACCAGAAACTGCGATTTTCATCAAAACTTGCCATAAATTCGGCTTTCTTCCACATGAAGCTTCTTATCTTTTTCATATACGTGTTATCTTGTCATACTTAAAATTTTGAAGCATTTCAGAAAATATCAAATTTTTTATAAAAATCCAAAGGGGTTAGCCTTTGGTTGTTTTTACCAAAAACAGCGATTTCCATCAAAACTTGCCATAAATTCGGCTTTCTTCCCCATGAGCTTCTTATCTTTGTCATATATGTGTTATCTTGTCATACATAAAATTTCGAAGCATTTCAGAAAATATCAAATTTTTTATAAAAAATTCAAAGGGGTTAGCCTTTGGTTTTTTACCAAAAACAGCGATTTCCATTCTAAAACTTGCCATAAATTTGGTTTTCTTCCCCATGAAGCTTCTTATCTATTTCATATACGTGTTGTCTTGTCATACTTAAAATTTTGAAGCATTTCAGAAAATATCATTTTTTTATAAAAAATCCAAAGGATTTAGCCTTTGGTTTTTTACCAAAAACAGCGATTTCCATCAAAACTTGCCATAAATTCGGCTTTCTTCCCCATGAAGCTTCTTATCTTTGTCATACACGTGTTATCTTGTCATACTTAAAATTTTGAAGCATTTCGGAAAATATCAAATTTTTTATAAAAAATCCAAAGGGGTTAGCCTTTGGTTTTTTTACCAAAAAAAGCGATTTCCATCAAAACTTGCCATAAATTTGGTTTTCTTCCCCATGAAGCTTCTTATCTTTGTCATATACGTGTTACCTTGTCATACTTAAAATTTTGAAGCATTTCGGAAAATACCAATTTTTTTATAAAAAATCCAAAGGGGTTAGCCTTTGGTTTTTTTACCAAAAAAAGCGAATTCCATCAAAACTTGCCATAAATTTGGTTTTCTTCCCCATGAAGCTTCTTATCGTTTTCATATACGTGTTGTCTTGTCATACTTAAATTTTGAAGCATTTAGGAAAATATCAAAAAATTTATAAAAAATCCAAAGGGGTTAGCCTTTGGTTATTTTTACCAAAAACAGCGATTTCCATCAAAACTTGCCGTAAATTCGGTTTTCTTGCCCATGGAGCTTCTTATCTTTGTCATATACGTGTTATCTTGTCATACTTAAATTTTGAAGCATTTTGGAAAATATCAATTTTTTTATAAAAATCCAAAGGGGGTAGCCTTTGTTTCTTTTACCAAAAACAGCGGTTTCCATCAAAACTCACCATAAATTCAGTTTTCTTGCCCATGAATCTTCTTATCTTTTTCGTATACGTGTTATCTTGTCATACTTAAAATTTTGAAGCATTTCAGAAAATATCAAATTTTTTACAAAAAATCCAAAGGGGTTAGCCTTTGGTTTTTTTACCAGAAACTGCGATTTTCATCAAAACTTGCCATAAATTCGGCTTTCTTCCACATGAAGCTTCTTATCTTTTTCATATACGTGTTATCTTGTCATACTTAAAATTTTGAAGCATTTCGAAAAATATCAATTTTTTATAAAAAAATGCAAAGGGGTTAGCCTTTGGTTTTTTTACCAAAAAAGCGAATTACATCAAAACTTGCCATAAATTTGGTTTTCTTCCCCATGAAGCTTCTTATCTTTTTCATATACGTGTTGTCTTGTCATACTTAAATTTTGAAGCATTTAGGAAAATATCAAAAATTTTATAAACAATCCAGAGGGGATAGCCTTTGGTTTTTTTTACCAAAAACAGAGATTTCCATCAAAACTTATCGTAAATTCTGTTTTCTTGCCCATGAAGCTTCTTATCTTTGTCATATACGTGTTATCTTGGCATACTTAAATTTTGAAGCATTTCGGAAAATATCAAATTTTTTATAAAAATCCAAAGGGGTTAGCCTTTAGTTTTTTACCAAAAACAGCAGTTTCCATCAAAACTCACCATAAAATCAGTTTTCTTGCCCATGAAGCTTCTTATCTTTATCATATACGTCTTATCTTGTCAACTTAAAATTTTGAAGCATTTCAGAAAATATCAAATTTTTTATAAAAAATCCAAAGGGGTTAGCCTTTGGTTTTTTTTACCAAAAACATCGATTTCCATCAAAACTTGCCGTAAATTCGGCTTTCTTCCCCATAAAGCTTCTTATCTTTGTCAAATACGTGTTATCATGTCATACTTTAAATTTTGAAGCATTTCAGAAAATATCAAATTTTTTATAAAAAATCCAAAGGGGTTAGCCTTTGGTTTTTTTACAAAAAACAGCGGTTTCCATCAAAACTCACCATAAATTCAGTTTTGTTGCCCATGAAGCTTCTTATCTTTGTCATATACGTGTTACCTTGCCATACTTAAAATTTTGAAGCATTTCAGAAAATATCATTTTTTTATAAAAAATCCAAAGGATTTAGCCTTTGGTTTTTTTACCAAAAACAGCGATTTCCATCAAAACTTGCCATAAATTTGGCTTTCTTTCCCATGAAGCTTCTTATCTTTGCCATATACGTGTTATCTTGTCATACTTAAAATTTTGAAGCATTTCAGAAAATATCAAATTTTTAATAAAAAATCCAAAGGGGTTAGCCTTTTTTATTTTTACCAAAAAAAGCGATTTCCATCAAAACTTGCCAAAAAAATTTGGTTTTCTTCCCCATGAAGCTTCTTATCTTTGTCATAGACGTGTTAACTTGTCATACTTAAAATTTTGAAGCATTTCAGAAAATATCAAATTTTTTATAAAAATCCAAAGGGGTTTGCCTTTGTTTTTTTACCAAAAACAGCGGTTTCCATCAAAACTTGCCATAAATTTGGTTTTCTTCCCCATGAAGCTTCTTATCTTTTTCATATACGTGTTATCTTGTCATACTTAAATTTTGAAGCATTTAGGAAAATATCAAAAATTTTATAAAAAATCCAAAGAGGTTAGCCTTTGGTTTTTTTTACCAAAAACAGCGATTTCCATAAAAAATCGCCATAAATTCGGTTTTCTTTCCCATGAAGCTTCTTATCTTTTTCATATACGTGTTATCTTGTCATACTTAAATTTTGAAGCATTTCGGAAAATATCAATTTTTTATAAAAAATCCAAAGGGGTTAGCCTTTGGTTTTTTTTTTACAAAAAACAGCGGTTTCCATCAAAACTCACCATAAATTCAGTTTTGTTGCCCATGAAGCTTCTTATCTTTGTCATATACGTGTTATCTTGTCATACTTAAAATTTTGAAGCATTTCAGAAAATATCATTTTTTTTTTATAAAAAATCCAAAGGGGTTAGCCTTTGGTTATTTTTACCAAAAACAGCGATTTCCATCAAAACTTGCCGTAAATTCGGTTTTCATGCCCATGGAGCTTCTTATCTTTGTCATATACATGTTATCTTGTCATACTTAAATTTTGAAGCATTTCGAAAAATATCAATTTTTTTTTATAAAAATCCAAAGGGGTTAGCCTTAGTTTTTTTACCAAAAACAGCGGTTTCCATCAAAACTCACCATAAATTCAGTTTTATTGCCGATGAAGCTTCTTATCTTTGTCGTATACGTGTTATCTTGTCATACTTAAAATTTTTAAGCATTTCAGAAAATATCAAATTTTTTATAAAAAATCCAAAGGGGTTAGCCTTTGGTTTTTTTTACCAAAAACAGCGAATTCCATCAAAACTTGCCATAAATTTGGTTTTCTTCCCCATGAAGCTTCTTATCTTTTTCATATACGTGTTTTCTTGTCATACTTAAAATTTTGAAGCATTTCGGAAAATATCAAATTTTTTATAAAAAATCCAAAGGGGATAGCCTTTGGTTTTTTTACCAAAAAAAGCGAATTCCATCAAAACTTGCCATAAATTTGGTTTTCTTCCCCATGAAGCTTCTTATCTTTTTCATATATGTGTTGTCTTGTCATACTTAAATTTTGAAGCATTTAGGAAAATATCAAAAATATTATAAAAAATCCAAAGGGGTTAGCCTTTGGTTTTTTTTTACCAAAAACAGCGATTTCCATCAAAACTCGCCATAAATTTGGTTTTCTTTCCCATGAAGCTTCTTATCTTTGTCATATAAGTGTTATCTTGTCATACTTAAATTTTGAAGCATTTCGGAAAATATCAATTTTTTATAAAAAATCCAAAGGGGTTAGCCTTTGGTTTTTTTACAAAAAACAGCGGTTTCCATCAAAACTCATCATAAATTCAGTTTTGTTGCCCATGAAGCTTCTTATCTTTGTCATATACGTGTTATCTTGTCATACTTAAAATTTTGAAACATTTCAAAAAATATCATTTTTTTATAAAAAATCCAAAGGGGTTAGCCTTTGGTTATTTTTACCAAAAACAGAGATTTCCATCAAAACTTGCCGTAAATTCGGTTTTCTTGCCCATGGAGCTTCTTATCTTTGTCATATACGTGTTATCTTGTCATACTTAAATTTTGAAGCATTTTGGAAAATATCAATTTTTTTTATAAAAATCCAAACGGGTTAGCCTTTGTTTTTTACCAAAAACAGCGGTTTCCTTCAAAACTCACCATAAATTCAGTTTTCTTGCTCATGAAGCTTCTTATCTTTGTCGTATACGTGTTATCTTGTCATACTTAAAATTTTGAAGCATTTCAGAAAATATCAAATTTTTTATAAAAAATCCAAAGGGGTTAGCCTTTGGTTTTTTTACCAAAAACAGCGAATTCCATCAAAACTTGTCATAAATTTGGTTTTCTTTCCCATGAAGCTTCTTATCTTTTTCATATACGTGTTTTCTTGTCATACTTAAAATTTTGAAGCATTTCAAAAAATATCAATTTTTTTATAAAAAATCCAAAGGGGTTAGCCTTTGGTTTTTTTACCAAAAAAAGCGAATTCCATCAAAAATTGCCATAAATTTGGTTTTCTTCCCCATGAAGCTTCTTATCTTTTTCATATACGTGTTGTCTTGTCATACTTAAATTTTGAAGCATTTAGGAAAATATCAAAAATATTATAAAAAATACAAAGGGGTTAGCCTTTGGTTTTTTTTTACCAAAAACAGCGATTTCCATCAAAACTTGCCGTAAATTCGGTTTTCTTGCCCATGAAGCTTCTTATCTTTGTCATATACGTGTTATCTTATCATACTTAAATTTTGAAGCATTTCGGAAAATATCAAATTTTTTATAAAAATCCAAAGGGGTTAGCCTTTGTTTTTTTTACCAAAAACAGTGGTTTCCATCAAAACTCACCATAAAATCAGTTTTCTTGCCCATGAAGCTTCTTATCTTTGTCATATACGTGTTATCTTGTCATACATAAAATTTTGAAGCATTTCAGAAAATATTAAATTTTTTATATAAAATCCAAAGGGGTTAGCCTTTGGTTTTTTACCAAAAACAGCGATTTCCATCAAAACTTGCCATAAATTCAGTTTTCTTGCCCATGAAGCTTTTTATCTTTGTCATATACGTGTTATCTTGTCATACTTAAAATTTTGAAGCATTTCAGAAAATATCATTTTTTTTATAAAAAATCCAAAGGATTTAGCCTTTGGTTTTTTACAAAAACAGCGATTTCCATCAAAACTTGCCATAAATTCGGCTTTCTTCCCCATGAAGCTTCTTATCTTTGTCATACACGTGTTATCTTGTCATACTTAAAATTTTGAAGCATTTCGGAAAATATCAAATTTTTTATAAAAAATCCAAAGGGGTTAGCCTTTGGTTTTTTTACCAAAAAAAGCGATTTCCATCAAAACTTGCCATAAATTTGGTTTTCTTCCCCATGAAGCTTCTTATCTTTGTCATATATGTGTTACCTTGTCATATTTAAAATTTTGAAGCATTTCGGAAAATATCAATTTTTTTATAAAAAATCCAAAGGGGTTAGCCTTTGGTTTTTTTACCAAAAAAAACGAATTCCATTAAAACTTGCCATAAATTTGGTTTTCTTCCCCATGAAGCTTCTTATCTTTTTCATATACGTGTTGTCTTGTCATACTTAAATTTTGAAGCATTTAGGAAAATATCAAAAAATTTATAAAAAATCCAAAGGGGTTAGCTTTTGGTTATTTTTACCAAAAACAGCGATTTCCATCAAAACTTGCCGTAAATTCGGTTTTCTTGCCCATGGAGCTTCTTATCTTTGTCATATACGTGTTATCTTGTCATACTTAAATTTTGAAGCATTTTGGAAAATATCAATTTTTTTATAAAAATCCAAAGGGGGTAGCCTTTGTTTCTTTTACCAAAAACAGCGGTTTCCATCAAAACTCACCATAAATTCAGTTTTCTTGCCCATGAATCTTCTTATCTTTTTCGTATATGTGTTATCTTGTCATACTTAAAATTTTGAAGCATTTCAGAAAATATCAAATTTTTTACAAAAAATCCAAAGGGGTTAGCCTTTGGTTTTTTACCAGAAACTGCGATTTTCATCAAAACTTGCCATAAATTCGGCTTTCTTCCACATGAAGCTTCTTATCTTTTTCATATACGTGTTATCTTGTCATACTTAAAATTTTGAAGCATTTCAGAAAATATCAAATTTTTTATAAAAAATCCAAAGGGGTTAGCCTTTGGTTGTTTTTACCAAAAACAGCGATTTCCATCAAAACTTGCTATAAATTCGGCTTTCTTGCCCATGAAGCTTTTTATCTTTGTCATATACGTGTTATCTTGTCATACTTAAATTTTGAAGCATTTTGGAAAATATCAATTTTTTTATAAAAATCCAAAGGTGTTAGCCTTTGGTTTTTTTACCAAAAACAGCGATTTCCATCAAAACTTGCCATAAATTCGGCTTTCTTCCCCATGAGCTTCTTATCTTTGTCATATATGTGTTATCTTGTCATACATAAAATTTCGAAGCATTTAAGAAAATATCAAATTTTTTATAAAAAATTCAAAGGGGTTAGCCTTTGGTTTTTTACCAAAAACAGCGATTTCCATTCTAAAACTTGCCATAAATTTGGTTTTCTTCCCCATGAAGCTTCTTATCTATTTCATATACGTGTTGTCTTGTCATACTTAAAATTTTGAAGCATTTCAGAAAATATCATTTTTTTATAAAAAATCCAAAGGATTTAGCCTTTGGTTTTTTACCAAAAACAGCGATTTCCATCAAAACTTGCCATAAATTCGGCTTTCTTCCCCATGAAGCTTCTTATCTTTGTCATACACGTGTTATCTTGTCATACTTAAAATTTTGAAGCATTTCGGAAAATATCAAATTTTTTATAAAAAATCCAAAGGGGTTAGCCTTTGGTTTTTTTACCAAAAAAAGCGATTTCCATCAAAACTTGCCATAAATTTGGTTTTCTTCCCCATGAAGCTTCTTATCTTTGTCATATACGTGTTACCTTGTCATACTTAAAATTTTGAAGCATTTCGGAAAATACCAATTTTTTTATAAAAAATCCAAAGGGGTTAGCCTTTGGTTTTTTTACCAAAAAAAGTGAATTACATTAAAACTTGCCATAAATTTGGTTTTCTTCCCCATGAAGCTTCTTATCTTTTTCATATACGTGTTGTCTTGTCATACTTAAATTCTGAAGCATTTAGGAAAATATCAAAAAATTTATAAAAAATCCAAAGGGGTTAGCCTTTGGTTATTTTTACCAAAAACAGCGATTTCCATCAAAACTTGCCGTAAATTCGGTTTTCTTGCCCATGGAGCTTCTTATCTTTGTCATATACGTGTTATCTTGTCATACTTAAATTTTGAAGCATTTTGGAAAATATGAATTTTTTTATAAAAATCCAAAGGGGGTAGCCTTTGTTTCTTTTACCAAAAACAGCGGTTTCCATCAAAACTCACCATAAATTCAGTTTTCTTGCCCATGAATCTTCTTATCTTTTTCGTATACGTGTTATCTTGTCATACTTAAAATTTTGAAGCATTTCAGAAAATATCTAATTTTTAACAAAAAATCCAAAGGGGTTAGCCTTTGGTTTTTTTACCAGAAACTGCGATTTTCATCAAAACTTGCCATAAATTCGGCTTTCTTCCACATGAAGCTTCTTATCTTTTTCATATACGTGTTATCTTGTCATACTTAAAATTTTGAAGCATTTCGAAAAATATCAATTTTTTATAAAAAAATGCAAAGGGGTTAGCCTTTGGTTTTTTTACCAAAAAAGCGAATTACATCAAAACTTGCCATAAATTTGGTTTTCTTCCCCATGAAGCTTCTTATCTTTTTCATATATGTGTTGTCTTGTCATACTTAAATTTTGAAGCATTTAGGAAAATTTCAAAAATTTTATAAACAATCCAGAGGGGATAGCCTTTGGTTTTTTTACCAAAAACAGCGATTTCCATCAAAACTTGTCGTAAATTCTGTTTTCTTGCCCATGAAGCTTCTTATCTTTGTCATATACGTGTTATCTTGGCATACTTAAATTTTGAAGCATTTTGGAAAATATCAAATTTTTTATAAAAATCCAAAGGGGTTAGCCTTTAGTTTTTTACCAAAAACAGCGGTTTCCATCAAAACTCACCATAAAATCAGTTTTCTTGCCCATGAAGCTTCTTATCTTTGTCATATACGTCTTATCTTGTCAACTTAAAATTTTGAAGCATTTCAGAAAATATCAAATTTTTTATAAAAAATCCAAAGGGGTTAGCCTTTGGTTTTTTTACCAAAAACATCGATTTCCATCAAAACTTGCCGTAAATTCGGCTTTCTTCCCCATGAAGCTTCTTATCTTTGTCAAATACGTGTTATCATGTCATACTTAAAATTTTGAAGCATTTCGAAAAATATCAATTTTTTTATAAAAAATCCAAAGGGGTTAGCCTTTGGTTTTTTTACAAAAAACAGCGGTTTCCATCAAAACTCACCATAAATTCAGTTTTGTTGCCCATGAAGCTTCTTATCTTTGTCATATACGTGTTACCTTGTCATACTTAAAATTTTGAAGCATTTCAGAAAATATCATTTTTTTTATAAAAAATCCAAAGGATTTAGCCTTTGGTTTTTTTTACCAAAAACAGCGATTTCCATCAAAACTTGCCATAAATTTGGCTTTCTTTCCCATGAAGCTTCTTATCTTTGCCATATACGTGTTATCTTGTCATACTTAAAATTTTGAAGCATTTCAGAAAATATCAAATTTTTAATAAAAAATCCAAAGGGGTTAGCCTTTTTTATTTTTACCAAAAAAAGCGATTTCCATCAAAACTTGCCAAAAAATTTGGTTTTCTTCCCCATGAAGCTTCTTATCTTTGTCATAGACGTGTTAACTTGTCATACTTAAAATTTTGAAGCATTTCAGAAAATATCAAATTTTTTATAAAAATCCAAAGGGGTTAGCCTTTGTTTTTTTACCAAAAACAGCGGTTTCCATCAAAACTTGCCATAAATTTGGTTTTCTTCCCCATGGAGCTTCTTATCTTTTTCATATACGTGTTATCTTGTCATACTTAAATTTTGAAGCATTTAGGAAAATATCAAAAATTTTATAAAAAATCCAAAGAGGTTAGCCTTTGGTTTTTTTTACCAAAACAGCGATTTCCATAAAAAATCGCCATAAATTCGGTTTTCTTTCCCATGAAGCTTCTTATCTTTTTCATATACGTGTTATCTTGTCATACTTAAATTTTGAAGCATTTCGGAAAATATCAATTTTTTATAAAAAATCCAAAGGGGTTAGCCTTTGGTTTTTTTTTACAAAAAACAGCGGTTTCCATCAAAACTCACCATAAATTCAGTTTTGTTGCCCATGAAGCTTCTTATCTTTGTCATATACGTGTTATCTTGTCATACTTAAAATTTTGAAGCATTTCAGAAAATATCATTTTTTTATAAAAAATCCAAAGGGGTTAGCCTTTGGTTATTTTTACCAAAAACAGCGATTTCCATCAAAACTTGCCGTAAATTCGGTTTTCATGCCCATGGAGCTTCTTATCTTTGTCATATACATGTTATCTTGTCATACTTAAATTTTGAAGCATTTCGGAAAATATCAATTTTTTTATAAAAATCCAAAGGGGTTAGCCTTAGTTTTTTTACCAAAAACAGCGGTTTCCATCAAAACTCACCATAAATTCAGTTTTATTGCCGATGAAGCTTCTTATCTTTGTCGTATACGTGTTATCTTGTCATACTTAAAATTTTTAAGCATTTCAGAAAATATCAAATTTTTTATAAAAAATCCAAAGGGGTTAGCCTTTGGTTTTTTTTACCAAAAACAGCGAATTCCATCAAAACTTGCCATAAATTTGGTTTTCTTCCCCATGAAGCTTCTTATCTTTTTCATATACGTGTTTTCTTGTCATACTTAAAATTTTGAAGCATTTCGTAAAATATCAAATTTTTTATAAAAAATCCAAAGGGGTTAGCCTTTGGTTTTTTTACCAAAAAAAGCGAATTCCATCAAAACTTGCCATAAATTTGGTTTTCTTCCCCATGAAGCTTCTTATCTTTTTCATATATGTGTTGTCTTGTCATACTTAAATTTTGAAGCATTTAGGAAAATATCAAAATATTATAAAAAATCCAAAGGGGTTAGCCTTTGGTTTTTTTTTACCAAAAACAGCGATTTAAATCAAAACTCGCCATAAATTTGGTTTTCTTTCCATGAAGCTTCTTATCTTTGTCATATACGTGTTATCTTGTCATACTTAAATTTTGAAGCATTTCGGAAAATATCAATTTTTTATAAAAAAACCAAAGGGGTTAGCCTTTGGTTTTTTTTTACAAAAAACAGCGGTTTCCATCAAAACTCATCATAAATTCAGTTTTGTTGCCCATGAAGCTTCTTATCTTTGTCATATACGTGTTATCTTTTCATACTTAAAATTTTGAAACATTTCAAAAATATCATTTTTTTTATAAAAAATCCAAAGGGGTTAGCCTTTGGTTATTTTTACCAAAAACAGAGATTTCCATCAAAACTTGCCGTAAATTCGGTTTTCTTGCCCATGGAGCTTCTTATCTTTGTCATATACGTGTTATCTTGTCATACTTAAATTTTGAAGCATTTTGGAAAATATCAATTATTTTATAAAAATCCAAAGGGGTTAGCCTTTGTTTTTTACCAAAAACAGCGGTTTCCTTCAAAACTCACCATAAATTCAGTTTTCTTGCTCATGAAGCTTCTTATCTTTGTCGTATACGTGTTATCTTGTCATACTTAAAATTTTGAAGCATTTCAGAAAATATCAAATTTTTTATAAAAAATCCAAAGGGGTTAGCCTTTGTTTTTTTACCAAAAACAGCGAATTCCATCAAAACTTGTCATAAATTTGTTTTCTTTCCCATGAAGCTTCTTATCTTTTTCATATACGTGTTTTCTTGTCATACTTAAAATTTTGAAGCATTTCGAAAAATATCAATTTTTTTTATAAAAAATCCAAAGGGGTTAGCCTTTGGTTTTTTTTTACCAAAAAAAAGCGAATTCCATCAAAAATTGCCATAAATTTGGTTTTCTTCCCCATGAAGCTTCTTATCTTTTTTATATACGTGTTGTCTTGTCATACTTAAATTTTGAAGCATTTAGGAAAATATCAAAAATATTATAAAAAATACAAAGGGGTTAGCCTTTGGTTTTTTTACCAAAAACAGCGATTTCCATCAAAACTTGCCATAAATTCGGCTTTCTTCCCCATGAAGCTTCTTATCTTTGTCATACACGTGTTATCTTGTCATACTTAAAATTTTGAAGCATTTCGGAAAATATCAAATTTTTTATAAAAAATCCAAAGGGGTTAGCCTTTGGTTTTTTTACCAAAAAAAGCGATTTCCATCAAAACTTGCCATAAATTTGGTTTTTCTTCCCCATGAAGCTTCTTATCTTTGTCATATATGTGTTACCTTGTCATATTTAAAATTTTGAAGCATTTCGGGAAAATATCAAATTTTTTATAAAAAATCCAAAGGGGTTAGCCTTTGGTTTTTTTACCAAAAAAAACGAATTCCATTAAAACTTGCCATAAATTTGGTTTTCTTCCCCATGAAGCTTCTTATCTTTTTCATATACGTGTTGTCTTGTCATACTTAAATTTTGAAGCATTTAGGAAAATATCAAAAAATTTATAAAAAATCCAAAGGGGTTAGCCTTTGGTTATTTTTACCAAAAACAGCGATTTCCATCAAAACTTGCCGTAAATTCGGTTTTCTTGCCCATGGAGCTTCTTATCTTTGTCATATACGTGTTATCTTGTCATACTTAAATTTTGAAGCATTTTGGAAAATATCAATTATTTTATAAAAATCCAAAGGGGGTAGCCTTTGTTTCTTTTACCAAAAACAGCGGTTTCCATCAAAACTCACCATAAATTCAGTTTTCTTGCCCATGAATCTTCTTATCTTTTTCGTATACGTGTTATCTTGTCATACTTAAAATTTTGAAGCATTTCAGAAAATATCAAATTTTTTACAAAAAATCCAAAGGGGTTAGCCTTTGGTTTTTTACCAGAAACTGCGATTTTCATCAAAACTTGCCATAAATTCGGCTTTCTTCCACATGAAGCTTCTTATCTTTTTCATATACGTGTTATCTTGTCATACTTAAAATTTTGAAGCATTTCAGAAAATATCAAATTTTTTATAAAAAAATCCAAAGGGGTTAGCCTTTGGTTGTTTTTACCAAAAACAGCGATTTCCATCAAAACTTGCTATAAATTCGGCTTTCTTGCCCATGAAGCTTTTTATCTTTGTCATATACCTGTTATCTTGTCATACTTAAATTTTGAAGCATTTTGGAAAATATCAATTTTTTTATAAAAATCCAAAGGTGTTAGCCTTTGGTTTTTTTTACCAAAAACAGCGATTTCATCAAAACTTGCCATAAATTCGGCTTTCTTCCCCATGAGCTTCTTATCTTTGTCATATATGTGTTATCTTGTCATACATAAAATTTCGAAGCATTTCAGAAAATATCAAATTTTTTATAAAAAATTCAAAGGGGTTAGCCCTTTGGTTTTTTACCAAAAACAGCGATTTCCATTCTAAAACTTGCCATAAATTTGGTTTTCTTCCCCATGAAGCTTCTTATCTATTTCATATACGTGTTGTCTTGTCATACTTAAAATTTTGAAGCATTTCAGAAAATATCATTTTTTTATAAAAAATCCAAAGGATTTAGCCTTTGGTTTTTTACCAAAAACAGCGATTTCCATCAAAACTTGCCATAAATTCGGCTTTCTTCCCCATGAAGCTTCTTATCTTTGTCATACACGTGTTATCTTGTCATACTTAAAATTTTGAAGCATTTCGGAAAATATCAAATTTTTTATAAAAAATCCAAAGGGGTTAGCTTTGGTTTTTTTTACCAAAAAAAGCGATTTCCATCAAAACTTGCCATAAATTTGGTTTTCTTCCCCATGAAGCTTCTTATCTTTGTCATATACGTGTTACCCTTGTCATACTTAAAATTTTGAAGCATTTCGGAAAATACCAATTTTTTTATAAAAAATCCAAAGGGGTTAGCCTTTGGTTTTTTTTACCAAAAAAAGTGAATTACATTAAAACTTGCCATAAATTTGGTTTTCTTCCCCATGAAGCTTCTTATCTTTTTCATATACGTGTTGTCTTGTCATACTTAAATTCTGAAGCATTTAGGAAAATATCAAAAAATTTATAAAAAATCCAAAGGGGTTAGCCTTTGGTTATTTTTACCAAAAACAGCGATTTCCATCAAAACTTGCCGTAAATTCGGTTTTCTTGCCCATGGAGCTTCTTATCTTTGTCATATACGTGTTATCTTGTCATACTTAAATTTTGAAGCATTTTGGAAAATATGAATTTTTTTATAAAAATCCAAAGGGGGTAGCCTTTGTTTCTTTTACCAAAAACAGCGGTTTCCATCAAAACTCACCATAAATTCAGTTTTCTTGCCCATGAATCTTCTTATCTTTTTCGTATACGTGTTATCTTGTCATACTTAAAATTTTGAAGCATTTCAGAAAATATCAAATTTTTAACAAAAAAATCCAAAGGGGTTAGCCTTTGGTTTTTTACCAGAAACTGCGATTTTCATCAAAACTTGCCATAAATTCGGCTTTCTTCCACATGAAGCTTCTTATCTTTTTCATATACGTGTTATCTTGTCATACTTAAAATTTTGAAGCATTTCGAAAAATATCAATTTTTTATAAAAAAATGCAAAGGGGTTAGCCCTTTGGTTTTTTTACCAAAAAAGCGAATTACATCAAAACTTGCCATAAATTTGGTTTTCTTCCCCATGAAGCTTCTTATCTTTTTCATATACGTGTTGTCTTGTCATACTTAAATTTTGAAGCATTTAGGAAAATATCAAAAATTTTATAAACAATCCAGAGGGGATAGCCTTTGGTTTTTTTACCAAAAACAGCGATTTCCATCAAAACTTGTCGTAAATTCTGTTTTCTTGCCCATGAAGCTTCTTATCTTTGTCATATACGTGTTATCTTGGCATACTTAAATTTGAAGCATTTTGGAAAATATCAAATTTTTTATAAAAATCCAAAGGGGTTAGCCTTTAGTTTTTTACCAAAACAGCGGTTTCCATCAAAAACTCACCATAAATCAGTTTTCTTGCCCATGAAGCTTCTTATCTTTGTCATATACGTCTTATCTTGTCAACTTAAAATTTTGAAGCATTTCAGAAAATATCAAATTTTTTATAAAAAATCCAAAGGGGTTAGCCTTTGATTTTTTTACCAAAAACATCGATTTCCATCAAAACTTGCCGTAAATTCGGCTTTCTTCCACATGAAGCTTCTTATCTTTGTCAAATACGTGTTATCATGTCATACTTAAAATTTTGAAGCATTTCGGAAAATATCAAATTTTTTATAAAAAATCCAAAGGGGTTAGCCTTTGGTTTTTTTTACAAAAAAACAGCGGTTTCCATCAAAACTCACCATAAATTCAGTTTTTGTTGCCCATGAAGCTTCTTATCTTTGTCATATACGTGTTACCTTGTCATACTTAAAATTTTGAAGCATTTCAGAAAATATCATTTTTTTTTATAAAAAATCCAAAGGATTTAGCCTTTGGTTTTTTTTACCAAAAACAGCGATTTCCATCAAAACTTGCCATAAATTTGGCTTTCTTTCCCATGAAGCTTCTTATCTTTGCCATATACGTGTTATCTTGTCATACTTAAAATTTTGAAGCATTTCAGAAAATATCAAATTTTTAATAAAAAATCCAAAGGGGTTAGCCTTTTTTATTTTTACCAAAAAAAGCGATTTCCATCAAAACTTGCCAAAAAATTTGGTTTTCTTCCCCATGAAGCTTCTTATCTTTGTCATAGACGTGTTAACTTGTCATACTTAAAATTTTGAAGCATTTCAGAAATATCAAATTTTTTATAAAAATCCAAAGGGGTTAGCCTTTGTTTTTTTACCAAAAACAGCGGTTTCCATCAAAACTTGCCATAAATTTGGTTTTCTTCCCCATGAAGCTTCTTATCTTTTTCATATACGTGTTATCTTGTCATACTTAAATTTTGAAGCATTTAGGAAAATATCAAAAATTTTATAAAAAATCCAAAGAGGT
>JASWHV010000497.1:0-41009 GCA_030760725.1 Neostapfia colusana | reverse complement strand
ACCGACTTGCTCCGCACCCTGGTGATGAATACATCCCGTCAAGGGGGATGTCAAGACGAAGACTTGCGACAACCTCAACTGAATTCCTATGTTGAGTTCTTGGCAACTCAACCACCGGTTTTCATTGAAGCTGAGGATCCTCTGGTGGCGGATAGCTGGATCCATACCATTCAGTCTAAGTTCGGGTTGCTTCAATGCACCGAACATCAGAAGGTTTTATACGCAGCGCAACAACTTCACGGGTCCGCCAGTGCATGGTGGGCAAATCAACTCGCCTCTTTACCTGCTGGACATGACTGTACATGGGCAGAATTCCGGAAGGCATTTCTCGTGTATCATGTTCCGTCCGGAATAATTCAGCGGAAACTCGAGGAGTTTCTGGCCTTAAATTAAAACGAGGAGGGAGGGGTGCATACGAGCATTCGTGAGTGTTGAACAAGCTGGCACAGTATGCGCCTCAACATGTGAACACCGAAGCACAAAAGTGTGAGTGGTTCTTCTGCAGCCTAAATCCCAAGCTAAAGGAGAGACTCGTTTTAGCTGATCGAAAGAACTTCAACGAATTGATGAGTGCTGCCATCATGGTTGAAGATGCTCAGCGTGAAGTTCAGGCTGAGAAAAGAAAGAACCATATACCACCGGAGAGTAGCAGTAGTGCTCCGCAGAAATACAGGGTGGTGGACAGTACCTTGAACTGTCAGCTGATACAGCCGGCTCGACGACTCCAGCAACATTCGGGTCGTTCAGCTCAATACTCTGAAGTCGGACAGCTGCAACAACGGTATATGCAGCCACGTTATTCTGTTTCTCAAGTGTTCTTGCCGCGGCAGAATACAACTAGTGTCCGTACACAAAGCAACCTGGAACCGGCTGAGAAACCGTGCTTCACGTGCGGGTACTTGGGTCATATCAGCAGGAAGTGTCCAGAAAGGATACACCATAGAGAAACTACACCGGGGCGGGATATAAATCAACCCCGTGCTCAGCTTTAAGGAACAGCACCACAATCCGGGTGCATTTATCATACAGCTCTAGAGGATGTGCCAGATGGGACACCTCTGCTAGCGGGAATGTTCACCCTCAATGGACTGCCCGTATTAATTTTATTTGACTCTGGAGCTACACACAATTTCATCAGCAGGTTGTTTGTGTGCAAAGCTGAGCTCTCCACCTCTACACCGAGGGATCACTATCTTATCCGCTCACCTGGTGGAAATATAGCTGCTAATGAAGTAGTGATCAAAGCACCCTTGTGCTTAGGTGGAAACTTATACCCCACAACCCTCATTGTGTTAGAGGGGCAGAAGATCGACGTGATTTTAGGAATGGCGTGGATGAACTACCACGGAGCTGTTCTTGACATTGGTCCACGGATTGTTAGTTTGGACTCTCCAATCTACGGTCTCCAAACGCTCATACTTGAAGCCGTGGATTCTAAAAATTCAGTAGTGTACCACAGTGTGACCACGAAACTGGAGGATATTCCAGTGGTCCGTGAGTAGCCAGATGTGTTTCCCGACGATCTTCCAGGGATGCCGCCTGAGAGGGATGTGGTATTCAAGATCGAGTTAGCACCGGGAACCACACCAATATCTCGGAGGCCGTACAAAATGTCTCCAAAGGAATTAGCTGAACTGAAAGAACAGCTAAAGGACTTAATGGACAAAGGGTTCATCTGACCAAGCTCATCGCCATGGGGCTGTTCAGCCCTCTTTGTGAAGAAAAAGGATGAGTCACTTCGGTTATGTGTGGATTATCGGCCGCTGAATGCAGTGACGATCAGAAATAAATATCCACTGCCACGGATCGATATATTATTTGGTGAGTTTGTGGATGCCAAGGTATTCTCCAAGATGGACTTACGGTCCTGCTATCATCAGATAAAAATCAGAGCGGAGGATATACCGAAGACGGCCTTCTCGACTAGATACCGGCTCTATGAGTATCTAGTCATGTCTTTCGGGCTAACAAATGCACCCGCACACTTCATGTATCTCATGAATTCTGTATTCATGCCAGAGTTGGATCAGTTCGTCATGGTTTTCATCGACGACATTCTCGTATTCTCCAAATTGGAGGAGGAGCACACCAAACATCTTCATATTGTGCTCCAACGCTTACGGGAACATAAGCTGTATGCAAAATTCAGCAAATGTGAATTCTGGATCAGCAAAGTACCCTTCCTAGGCCACATTATTTCAGCAGAGGGTGTGGCCGTGGATCCAACTAAAACTGAGCAAGTCTTGAAGTGGGAGTCTCCAACATCTGTTCATCAAATCCGCAGTTTTCTAGGACTAGCGGGTTATTACCGGAGATTTATTCCCAGCTTCTCGAAGGTGGCTAAACCCATGACAGAGTTATTGAAGAAGGGCAGCAAGTATGTGTGGACAGAGGCCTGTGAAAAGGCATTTCAAACCTTAAAGAAACATCTCACAACGGCACCGGAGTTAGCCCAACCGGATACAACAAAGCCATTTGATGTTTATTGTGATGCCTCAGGCATTGGACTTGGCTGTGTCTTAATGCAAGATAGACGCGTGATCGCGTATTGGTCTCGTCAACTCCGCAACAACGAGCAGCACTACCCCACTCATGACCTAGAACTCGCTGCAGTGGTGCATGCATTGAAGATGTGGAGGCACTACTTACTTGGGAATTTAGTGCATCTCTACACCGACCATAAGAGCCTCAAATATATATTCACTCAGAAGGATATTAATATGAGGCAGCGGAGATGACTGGAATTAATTAAAGACTGTGAGCTCGAGATCCATTACCATCCGGGCAAAGCTAACGTGGTGGCTGATGCACTCAGTCGTAAGTCCCACGTTAATAACTTGTCAGTTGTTTCGGAGGAGGAGGAAAAACCAAGCTTGCGGGTGATTCCGTATGGGGCGTTGTATAATCTTGCTCTTGTGCCTACCATTAGATAGGAGATTGTACAAGCCCAGAAGAGAGATAGAGGGATGCGGAATATACGAGCAAGGATTAAAGAGGATAATATGAAGTGCTTCCGGGAAGATTATCAAGGTGTGTTGTGGTTTAATGACCGTATGGTGGTACCCCGGAACCTGAAGCTAAGGAAGAAGATCTTGGATGAAGCTCATATGTCCAAGTACTCGATACATCCAGGAAGCAATAAGATGTATCAAGATCTTAAAACAAAATTTTGGTGGACTCGGATGAAGCGAGAAATTGCCAAGTATGTATCCGAGTGTGATACATGTCGGCGAGTCAAAGCTGACCATATTAAGAAAGCGGGAAAGCTCCAACCATTATGTATTCCGGCATGGAAGTGGGAGGACATCAGCATGGACTTTATTGTCGGACTACCTCTCACGTCCATAAAGCATGATTCCATTTGGGTGATTGCTGATCGCTTAACAAAATCAGCCCACTTCATCCCAGTGAATACGGGATTCCAGACTAAGCAATATGCAGAGTTATGTCTCTCCAGAATTGTATGCTTACATGGAGTCCCCAAGACCATCATATCGGACCGAGGTTCAATATTTGTTGCTCGTTTCTGGCAGCAACTACATAAATCTCTGGGAACAAAGTTAATCAGAAGCTCAGCATACCATCCTCAGACCGACGGTCAAACAGAGAGGGTGAATCAAATTTTAGAAGATATGCTGAGGGCCTGTACCACAAATCATGGAAAAAACTGGGATAACCATTTTCCGTTAGCAGAGTTCTCCTACAACAATGGTTACCAATCCAGTATTAAAATGGCACCATACGAAGCACTT
Organism: Neostapfia colusana; assembly: GCA_030760725.1. NCBI lineage: Eukaryota > Viridiplantae > Streptophyta > Magnoliopsida > Poales > Poaceae > Neostapfia > Neostapfia colusana. The sequence goes on along the minus strand of JASWHV010000497.1, from coordinate 37,257 downwards.
TGTGGCAGGAAGTGCCGCACACCACTCAATTGGTGCGAATCTGGCGAGAGGGTGATTTTCAGCATTGATCTTGTAAAAGATGCCGAAGAGCGGGTCCAGCTGATTCAAGAAAACCTCAGGGCCGCTCAGTCTCGCCAGAAGAGCTATGCGGACCAGCGACACTGAGCCTTGTGTTTTGAAGTCGGAGATCACGTCTATCTCCGAGTATCCCCGATGAAGGGAATTCATCAATTCGGGGTCAAGGGAAAGCTAGCTCCTCGCTTTGTGGGTCCGTTCCTTATTATAGAACGGTGTGGACCAGTGGCCTACCGTTTGGAGCTGCCGCCATCCTTATCGGGCATCCACGACATCTTCCATGTCTCACACTTGAGAAATTGTTTGAAGAGACCGACGGAGATCCTTTCAGAAGACATGGAGATAATTGCAACCGGATCTCACCTACACCGAGCAGCCCATCAAGATTATCGATGAAAAGAGCCGGATCACTTGAAATCGGACTTTGAAATTTTACAAAGTCCTGTGGAGTAATCACACACCGGAAGAAGCGACTTGGGAGAGTGAAGATTACATCCACAAGAACTATCCGGAACTTTTGTCGTATATTTTGTAATGACCTTCCACCTCATCATTCTTTTGTAATCTCGGGACGAGATTCTTTTAAGGGAAGAGGATTGTAAAGGTCCCAAAAATTTGAATACAAAGGAAACATGAGTTTGCACAAATGTTGGAGTCATGTGTATGAAAAAGGGGCTTAGTTGAAACTTTTTCTTTCAACATATGATAACATATGGGAGATTCTTCTAAACAAACTTAGGGCACTGCAGGGATGGGCATCATGTGGATTAAAACCACAGAAGTGAAAAACTCAAGTGCAATGGGAGGGTTTAAAAATAAGAGTTTGAACTAAAAGTTAAACTCAAACTTCAAATGAGGAAAGGACACAATGGTAATTCAAAACTAGTGTGTTCAAACTCTTGTTTGCAGCAGCTAACACAAGAATCAAATTACATATTTGGATTCCTTAGGTCCAAATTAGTGGGTAGGCAAAGTTTCATTAATTTTTGAAAAAGTTTACTGCCCATTTTTCCAAATGGAGTTAAATGTGCAAGGAATTCAAATAAACATTTGAATTTGGATGGAATTTGTCCAAACTATTCCAAATGAGCTCAGTTTCCAACATTCAAACATTTGGGTTGGATAATTGTCAAACTTTGGAGATCTTTTGAGGAGAAGTGGTACTGACTAGTGGGGCCCACATGTCATTGGGGAAGTGAGTGTGCAAAAGATCTTCAGTTCAGGCAGTGCAGGGTCACTGTTTTTCTCCTCCCCGCGAAGTCACCGCGCCACCGAGACAGCCTCGGGTTTTCTCACCATGCGACACAGGGGCAAGCCGACGCCACCTCTCCCTCGCGACCTCTGCACTGGCGAGCTGGTTTTCCCCCTCCTTATCACCGCAGCTCGCGCGTCGTCCTCTGTTCCCACTCTCGCGCGCACAACAGAAACCTGCCAGTGCCGCTTCCCGTTCTGCCTGTGGCAAACCGGCGTCGCCCCTCCACTGCGTGAGTGATCCACGGCAAAAGTGAGCGCCAACGCGTGCGCTAGCTACTCACCTCACTACTCCGCGGTGTTGTCGCGTCGTTTTGATCACAATTTGACGAATTCCGCCGAGCACCGAGGCTCACCAGCGGGAAACCGAAGTGGTCTCACGTGGACAGCCCTACCGAAAGCTTCTCAGGCCCGAGCTAGAGCACCCTCGGATGCGCTAGGACCCCCTGATGCTCGTCCCCGAAGCTCAAGCCATGAGATGATCTACCGGGCTCGAATTTGAGAAAAGTTCGCCGGCCGGCACCATCCAACCTTCCGGTACGGTAATAACAAATTCGATCTTCTTTCTCGTTCTTAGGTCGTGAAACCTTGCACACAGGACCGCCACTAGTCGTCAGTAGCCCTTCACAACCCTAGTTGGAAAAACGCACATAGACCGCATAATTCTAAGAAGTTCCGAGCTCAACCGCGGAGGAGGTCTCGGGTGCACGGTGAGACATCATTAGCCGCCGGTCCCGAGCAGTTTTGAGGCTAGGTCGAGCATCCCCATGGTTCACTGGTGCTGTAGCGCCATTCCACCGATGTCTTGGTGGGCTAGATTGGCCGGGCGACGTCGCCGAACTTATACAGAGCCGCCGCACCGTGGCCGGCTAGGTTAGAGCCACCGCCGGCCAGGGGAGAGGGTTTGATCATGTTCAGCACCTGAGTTTAGGCCCTGCCGGTGATGGAAGACTCGGGAGCTGGCCGGAAGACAAGGTTCGGCTCAGTTCCGGCGAGCCCGGCAGCGCGCGGGCGCGGGTGGCCGGAGGTGGAAGAGGACCCGGCAGGTCCCACGTGTCAGCGACAGGGAATCCAATTTTGGATCGGCTGCGGAGCTGGGATCTAGTGTGGCTGCGCGGGAAATACCCAGTAGCCCCGTGTGGCTTGCCCCGGCGAGTGACACCTGTCCCCTGGACCCACAGTCAGCATTTGAACATTTTGGGAATTTCAGAATTCAGTTCAAAGTTTAAAGAGCTACAACTTTGTGTAGGAGAATCCAAAAATTGTGAAACAAATTTTGTTAGATTCCTCTGATAGAGCACTATCCAAATATGGAAACCAATTTGTATGAAACCCTTTATTTAATTCTGGAAAATTCTTTAAACTTTTCAGAAAAAGAATTTTAGAGGGAGTTTGGAAATCCAAAATTCCTCAAATTATGCCAGAATATTGTTTAGGGTATTAGCGAACCCCTGTAAAAATTTCAGATTAATTGGAGTTGATTTGAGCAGAGCAATTCAGCTTTGGAGATGCTGTGTTCAATTGAATGCAGAAACCTTTTTCAGAGAATTTTCCAAGACTTGGAAAAATCAGTTCTGGGCAAATATTAGCTCCAAAAATGCTAGGAAAATTCCTGCAAGCTATATGAACTATAATTGAAATTGTAGTTCACTAAGTTTGGCATGAACATGGGTGTGATCTCAGAATTAATTCTTCTTTGCTTAAATGTTTAGAAAATTATTCTGAACAAACCACTCAATGAAAAGTGCTAATTTTTGGTCCAGAGGGTTTTCTTGTGACAAGGAACTCACCTGAAAAATCTCAGCTCCAGTGGAGCTCTGGATCACCCCAGTGCTGTTTAACCTCTTAAGGTGATCAATATAGAAGAGGGGGAAACCACCTAGCACTAATCATGTGTTTAGATCCAAACCTAAACCACTAGCACCAGTGTCATTTTAAATTCTTAAATAGAGTTCCAGTGTTTGAAAACTTGTTATTAGAACGTGTAGCAAAGTATTTACAATTAAACAATTGTGCATATGCATTACGTGTAGCATCTACGGGAAGGACTTCAAGTCTTCGGAGTAAAAATCAAGGAAAGAGGAAATCAGTTGATCAAGCCTCAAGTGGTCTTCATTAACTGAGTTATATATATAAGTCCCCTGCAAAACAAAGGCAAGCCCCAGTTTGCATCAAATTTACAAGTTTTTATTTGTATTCACTTCATACGTCTAGCATTTTATTTATTGCATTACGTCTAGATGGTATGAAACTCCAAATGCATGACCCATAAAACCCTGGAGTTTAATGTAGGATATGTTATCAATTAATTATAACAGCTGATCTCAACCAAAGTGGATTAAAAGAGGCATAACTCGAGTGGGCAGATTCCTACTCGTGAAACGGGGTTAAGGGGGATCAATCGGAAGAGTTGGGAATTGATCCTCATAGTTGATGATGCAGACCGGGCAGTGGATGGAAATATCAAGGACGTGGTCCTGTGAATCTAGTCTATGTCTGAGTCGATTAAGATCCATTCTCGTGTGCGGCCCTGTGAGACAAGTTTGAGATGTGTACCGGATGCATACTGGCAATATGGGACCCAGGAAACCGATGTGACATGTTAACCTTGGTGTCGAGGCATACCTCACCGTCTGGTGCCGATGCTGAAAGGATAGAGAAGTCGGCTCTACGAGGGTTTGCCATAGAGAGACTTAATCCCAGTCGGTGGGACCGGTTCGACACTTGGGTGTCGTGTGAAAGGTTGCCACGTACGACGTCAGTGACGGTTTCTGTGTGCAATGTCGAGTACGGGTGTACGTGTCGTGTCAGCCGGGTGTTTTTGATTGCAATCACCGTCGCTCGTGGTAGTGAGCATACTTGTACACTGAGTCGTGACGTAGTAATAAACCGGGAAAACATTTAATATGCTTCGTGAGTAATACTCATAATGGAGATGAGGAACGATCAACACTTCACTAAATTTAATTTCCACCTTGGGCTAGTAGCGTCGAGGAAAAGCATTTCTTGTTTGATTGTGAAGTCTCAACGTTGACGGCGCAAGGTCTGTATGAGTCTAGGGTAGCTCACTAAAGTTACTTTCACCTCAGGCAAGTGACATCGAGACAAAGCGTTTCTTGTTTGATTGTGGAGTCTCGATGTAAATTGCGTGAGGGCTATAAAAGCTGCTTAAAAATGGAAAGTAAGGACTCTCCTTTAGCTCAAGTTCATAGTTTGTGCAAACTCCTATAATCAGCCCTTTATTTTCATCATGTAGAGTTTCATGACTAGGGTGACGGGTTAGTCTTGCTGAGCTTCGTGCTCATAGATACTGCATAAGTTGTTTTGCAGGTAATAACTGTACGCTGCTAAGTACGGTTGTCTGATGAGACTCGGAGCTCTCCGAGTGGTGAACTCATTACAACCCCTGCCGCTGCTATTGTGATAGTGTTGCTAGCGAGAAGGGTCCGCGGGCTGGACCCCTTCTCTGTTGCTTAGCATAGGTATGAGGCGTGAGTTGTATTAGTCTTCCGCTGTATAGTATTTTGAGAAGTATTTGAAAAATTTACACTTGTAAGCTTCCGCTTGATTTATGTAATATGGTGCTTTATTATGTGTGCTGTTGGGTGCCGCATCGCACGGCGCCACCCAATGCGATTCCCGGGCGAGGTGCCCCGTCCCCGTGAGTGACCGGGACGGCGGGCCATCACACACGGTTGGCAATGTTATCAACCCAACAGATACCACCTACTGCCCTGCAGGGCACGCCGATGGCAAGCACTGCATATGTCCCCTTGGGCTACTCCCAGACGAACACACTCTCGCGTTACTGACCACGCGATGGGGTCTCCACTCACTTGCCTAATGCACGCTAGGGATCAGCGTTTCATATGAACTCAGGAACATGAAGAGTCCAAGATTTTCATATTGACGTCTCACACCAAGCTGTGAGACCTAGCCCTGAACTACGTTCCTCGTCAGGGGAGCTAACCGAAATTGAACCGCTTTCGGTAGCATACCTTACCATTCTTACCAGAGCGTAGGTGCGTTGTTACATAATTGAAATTCAGAATTATAACACATAAGTTAGTCTTGCCACTTTAAGTAACTATGCTAATATAGTCCTTACTTGGGCAAACTACCGGATCCTCACCGTAAACCTAAGTTTTTCCCGTAAAACCGTCCTTAAGTATTGTGCTATCCACAAAGGAGCTCTGATACCAGGCTGTGGCGGACCGGAATCCGCTCATCCAGGATCGCAGAGGGTGGTGCCACACGATGCGACACCAGACAGCACACATCATACGGACAACTTTTATTACATGGGAAACCAACTGAACTGTACAAAGAGGTACAATCTTCAGTTACAAACGATTGTTATATTACACAGCGGAAGTCTAAATTATACAACTCACGCCCGCCTATCTATCAAAAGTCGGCTGCCCAGCCCTAGGGCTACCCACACTAGCTGCACTCCTCATCTCAGCGCGGCGTGTACGACTCCTACTCAGCCGTGGTCCCCGACGGAGGGTAACCCTCGCCGGTGGAATCGTAACCCGAGTCCGTGGGTGGCTCCTCACCTGAAAAAAAACACTTAAGCAGCAACCATGAGCACGATGGCTCAACAAGACATAACTGACTCACCTAGGCATGAAACTCTACATGTAGTGTACAATGAACATGGGACGGTAAGATTGCAGCAAACGGACACTCCTACAAGTTCATCCTTAGTTTATATTTTAGCCACAAGTTAACAGTTCATGAATATGAAATTTAGTGAGCAATATTTGGTGGCACACATGTAACAATACAATTAGATCATAACAGCAATATTGAATCATCATATTTCATAAATTATCTACGTTACGACGCAGTGAACAAGCGGTACTCGTCACCGCGAGGGACGGTGAATCGACTCGATATACACCTGCAGGGAAACCCAAAGAGCACGTCACTTACGCCCACTCGTGGAGCTGCACAGCACGCTCACTCTATGTCGTATGGGACAACCTTTCACCCAAAGCCCAAACGTCGAACCGGTCGCACCGAAACGGACAGGAGGTTCCCTACACGGAGCATCTGTCTATGCCCGTTAGCAGATTTCCACCTTGCTGCCCTCAACCTACACCTAAATTCGGTGTGCTATGCCTCGACGCCTGGAGGTTTAGGTTACATCAGTTTACCGGGCCCCATATATCTGATATGCCTTCGGTACTTTCAATACTTGTTCAGCAGGGACGCACTTGGATCGGTCCTCAATCCACACGGACAGGGCTGCGCACACAAGACTTCCTCTTGCTGTGCCCTAGCCCCTGCCTAGTCTCATTTTCATTACTAAAGGGATCTCACATCACTCAACCGAACCCGTGTGTCCCAAGCCTAAACTCGCGAGTAGATTCCAACTACTCGACTTGTACCGAAGTCTTATGAATCATTAAGCATAGCCTGTCTACTCGAGGTCTTAGACACTACCATCACTCTTATAGGAAACTTTTGGTTATGCAAGTGGGGTTCCATTCATCCTATATCTAATGCACATTCATACTTCATACGAAACATGTACATAAGGAAAACGTATAAAAGGGTTAATTCAAACCGGGGCTTGCCTTGTTGCTGCTGGTCAGGGGTTAGATCTTCGTCCTGAAAGAGGAAGTCAAGTACTTCCGGAGTCTCCTCGCCTCCGGCGACTACACGTTAATGAGATGCTACATGTCAATTCAAATGCAATGTGTAAACTTGAATAAGTATTTACTAATAACATTAGCTAACCCTCCCCTTTCATTCTGAAATTTTTATGGTGGCTTGGTAGGGTCCTAACCAGAGTCTTGACCAAGTTTCATTTGAAACAAATTTCATTTGAGCTTTTTACAAATAAAAACCTAATTGGTCAATATTAGAGCCTCTAAGTAATTCCAGGGGTTTTCATGGCTTCAACCATTACCTTCTGGAACCTAGCATTTGAGATGGTTATAATGGAATTGGTTTCATCTCATTTGAAGAATCCTAGAGGAAGTTATGCCCTAAACAAGATTTGAGAAAATCTGAAAAATGTTTCTGTACATTTTTCCCTTTTCTCAGGGCAGTTCAGTTAATCACCCCATTAGGGGGACTAAAGGAACTTGGATGAGTCTGAAAATTTTACTGTAACTCAAGGATTTTCCAATGAACCTCTCAGCCAAATTTCAGATTTCTTCATGAAGTAATTCTCCAGATAAAATTCCCATAGTTTAAATTTTAGGGATTTAATTCTGGAAAACTATTAACTTTCATGAGCTGAAATTTGTATTGCTGGAAAGTATTCACAATCCTGAGTTCAGCAAAATTTGGTTCACTGAATTTGGAGCTTCCTACACAAAGTTATGAATTTCTAAAGTTTGGGCTGAAACTGAAATTGTTTCGCTATTAGAAAAGGATCTGGGCCCACAATTTAAATCTCAGCCAGTGGAAACCGAGAACACACGGGGTTACTGAGTTCCCACGGTGCAGCCACAAAAGATCAGCAGCCACAGAGGATCTCAGTTCAACCGCCGAGTGGCTGACAGGTGGGGCCGGCACCTCGTCTTCAACCTCCCGCTCGCTTCTTCCCGCGCGCGCGCCTTCCTCGCCGGCCGTTTCTCCTCCCCCCTCGGCCCCTCCCTTCTAAGCCATCTCCTGGCCTGGATTTCGCCGCCTAGTGATTTTGAGGGTCGGGGAAACCGTTTCCGGGGTCAGTGTGAGCTCTAAAGGTCCACAGAGGTCGGGCGACAGGCGGCGGTTTTGGATCGAGTCCGACAACGTTGGCTGGTGGCCCTAGACCGCCAAAACCTCGAGGTATGGGCTCTAAAAGCATCCTCGGATGCTGGGGAAACTCGACAACGACACAACCGAGCGTGGAAACATCGGCTACAATGAGTTCACCGTGCGCCCGAGAGTGGTGGCGACGATCGAGCTCGGGAAGACTAGAAATTCTTGGTCTATATGGAGTTTAAGGCTAGGGTTGTGAAGGGAAATCGGCCGCTAGCCACTCTAGTTCATGGGTGCATGGTTTGGTGGCCTAGAAACAAGAATCCCGATTGAATTTTGAGGATTTCTCACCCGGGGTCACCTTGCACGGGCCGAGAGGGAATCACCAAATTCCTGCTCGACTGATCACGGCTTGAGTTGAGGTTCAGCGAGGAGCAGCAGGGGTCTCCGACGCTCCTCTGAGTTTCCTAGCTCGGGTGTGAAAGCCCCTCGGTTGGGCTGTCACCGTGAGCCGGCTATGGCGGTTTTCTCGGTTGTTGCTCAGAACCGCTGAGCTAGGGTTGGGGAGGACTGAACTCGACCGCTCTTGAGCTGAGGAGGTAGAGGACGAGCGCCCATTGTGGTTTTGCTGCTCGGGAGATGCTGTGCGCGGTGGTTTGCCGGATTCTTGATCGAACGCAGCCGGCGGCGTGCGCGTGGTTCTCTCCTCGTGCGTATAGGACCCGAGCCTCGGTGTGGCTGTGCTGTGAGCGACCGACTGCCTCGCGGGTGATCGATTCGGGAGCAGCTCGCCAGCTCGAGGGGGAAAACAGGAGGTGGAAGAGCGAGGTGATCGGGCGCCGGTGCTGGCCGCAGCTGGCGCGGGTTCTCGGCCGAAGAAGGAAAAATCCCTGAGGCAACTTCAGTCTTAAGGCTGCTGACAAGTGGGCCTCCCCCACTAATTCCTTTTCCAATTCTTTTCATTTCTGTTGGTACTCAAATATTCCCAGATACTTAAAATTGAATGTGAGACTTAGCCCCCAAGTTTTAGTTTGAATTTGAGTTCTCAAATTTGAAATTTGTTTGGCTAAATTTGCTTCATGTTTGAACTGAAATTCAAATTCAGTTTTGAATTCTTGCAAATTTAGCTCCTGACAAGATGGACTCCAATGGGGATGAAAGTTATTGGGCTTACTCAGAAAAATGTGCTGAGTTTGAATATGAAGCTAACTTCTGAATTTGAGTGATGAAAGCTGCTGCAATTTGAATTTACATTCAAATTGGCCTATTTTTGAATTGTCTCCAAAAGTGCCTCACAAGGTGTTGGATTTGCATGAAATTTGGCATGAACCTTCCCAAGACTTTTCAAGTCCTAGGGGTGATCTCAACCTCCCATGTTCATGTGTAGAAATCCTACTTTGTGAAAGTTAGGGCTTTCCCCTCTAATCATCCTTTTGATGGAGGTTACTTGCTCTTCACAATTCTTCACAAGATATTCACATGTGAGGTGATGAAAAGTTTTTGCAAGTCCCTTTTCTTGGGCTTTTACAATCCTCCTCATGAGGTTCCATTTTCACCTCCTCCCAATACGGTCCATCAGACATCTCAATGGGGTTAAGTGCACTCCGAAGTTGTGGTGGACGAGTCCTTATGCGTGTTGTGCTCCTAGTCACCGGCATCTATAAATAAGATAAGAGAAACTTTTGAGACGAAGGAAATAACTCAAAAATTTCAGAAGCTATGAAGCACGAAAACAGAAGGTGTGGCTGTCCAAAAGAAAAGAAAAAAGACGGGCTCAAAATAGCACTTTGCGGTGGCTAAATTGACAAATAAAGTGCAGCAGCAAGCAATTTTCAAAAATAACAGTTTTAGAGGGGTGTTCCTATGTGTTGTAGAGTGTCCATTCTACCTAGGCTTGCATCCTACAGTCAACGTGGCTCTGATGCCAATTTATAACACCCAGTTCCGAAAATTAACCAAGTGAATGCATATGTGTGTCCAGGATGATCATCACACATACACAGCTTTACCACAAACTGAATTCAGAATATAACCACGTACAAATAATGTTTAATTAGTTTATTACATTAACTCATTGTCTCACTCATGAATATCTAACTAATTCTTGCAGCGGAAGACTCTAACGACAGCTGAAAATGACTAAGACAGCAGGCTCCAACTTCAACTCCACAGGCATGTTGATGGTAGTGCGCACGCCTAGTACTTGACGGGGACCGCCGACGAGCGACGCCCCGGACAGGATCTCGTTGGGTGGTACCGTGATATGCGGCACCCAACAGCACACGGGTCGAGGAAACACATCACATTACATAAATCATTTGCGGAAGCGTACAAAAGTATTTTTACAAATATATCAAAATAAGCTACAGCGGAAGACTATAACTGCCACGACTCATTTCTAACGTGGCAACAAAGAAACAGTCCAGCCCGCAGACGTTTCTTACTAGCAACACGAAGAAAAACTGCAGCGGCGAGGGTGCTCTTGAGTAATCACTCGGAGGTTTCCGAGTCTCATCGACATCCCTTCTCATAAGCATGAAGTCAATACTGCAAAACAACTCGGATAGCATCCATGAGCATAACGCTCAGCAAGTCTTAACCGATAACCCTAGGCATGGAACTCTACATGCAAGGATGTCTAAGATAGGAAAAAGGACATTGCAATAAAGACACACCTACATGTTGATCCTTACATTCAGTTTTATAGCATCAGTTTAATGAGCCTTAGGCAGCCCCCACATCGGAAGTCCACAATCAAACAAGAAAAGCTTTCCTCCCATGTGGTGGTGCCCAAAGTGGAAAAGAAACTTAATTAGCTCTACATCTATAGCAGACATGGTTTCTGAACAGTAATAGTTCATCATAGCATATTATCATTCATCTGGCTTATTTCTCTTCTTACTACGTCACGGAATAGTGAACAAGCGGTACTCAAATAACTGCAAGGGACGGAGGTTGCAATCAGGAGACACCCGGACAACACGTTGCATACACCCACTTTCAGAAGTGTGATTCCACACCCCTTCCACAACCTTTCAAAGGCAACCCAAATGCCGAACCGGTCCATCCGTAACGGGCAGGAGGTCCCCGCGTGGAGCGTGACTGTGCCAACCGGCATATTTACACCTTGCTACCCTCAATCCACTCCTATTTACGGTTGGGTAAGCCTCGGCAACCAGGTTAACCAATTACATCGGTTTCCTGCTTATGTCAGTATGCCATCAGGTACTGTTCAAAACTTGTTCAGCAGGCCCGCACACGACTCGGTCCTCAATCGACACCAACAGGGCTACGCACGTGAGACCTCCGCTCACTGCTTCCTAACACCCTGCTGGGTGTCATTTTCTCCACTCTTAAGCAATTTTCTATTCTGACCAAACCGTGTGATAAAACCTTACCTCGTGAGTAAATCCCAAGTACTCGACTTCTACCGAGATCCTAAGCACATTAGCACGGCATTCTCTACTCGTCGAGTCTGTAAACTACCCAACCGTCCATAGGATTTAAAAGGTTATGCAAGTGGGGTTTCAATCACCTTAACTCTAATGCAAGCATTCACCCTAGACATAAGTGATACAAATAAAGAATTTGCAAAAGTACTTAAATGCAAATCGGGGATTGCCTGTTTTGCAGGGTAGTAGTATATAAGCAGTTAGTGAGCCTTGCTGATTAACCCTTGATTCTCCGGAGTTTGATCCACTTCAATGAATCGCTCCTTTGAACCCCCTTCGTCGTGAATCCTAATGAGATGTATATGCACAATTTTTATAGAATGCAATGGAAAGAAGTTAAGACATGATTTCTTAGGAACAGAGGTTGTGTGGAAAAGCCAAGAATGGCTTGGTTTGCCTCTGTTGTGCATAAAAACAGGAATAAGCTCACTTGGTCTTATTGTCTTAGCTATACACTAACTAATTTTCCCTAATGATCATAAAAGATGAGCTGAAAGGATTTGAAGGCAGCTGAAGAACAAGAACTTCAATGGCTTCAAAACATTTACAGCAGGTTCTATACTACCTAGGAATTTAGCTTGCCAAATTGCAGCTAATGTGGAATACAAATGTGTTCTCCACAATTCCCACAATGCTCTTATGTATTTTTCCCACATACATAAGTATGGAGAACAAGAACAGGGAGATCTAAGGCTCGACTTGAGCTGAGAATTTACATGTGAGTTCCTGGTCACATGAAAGTAATTTGATCCAAAATTCAGACCTTTTACTTGAGTAGTTCTCCCAGAACAATTCTTTAAGCATTTCTACTCAAAAGAATTAATTCTGAAGTACTGTGCATTTTAATGCCCAATTAAGTGAACTACAATTTGAAATATGTCTCAGAGAGCATGCCTAGATTTTCCTATGATTTTTGGAGCTATGAATGTCCTAGAATAGATTTTATAAGTGGGAATTTTCTGAAAATGTTTCTTGACTCTTATGAATACAGCAGATTGTATTTAGCAAATTCCTACACAAATGATCTTCAAATGAGCTGAACATTTGCTGGAAGGTCAACAATATGCTAAAGAATATTCTGGCAAAATTTGAGAATTTTTAGATAAACCAAACTCTCTCAATAATTCTTTTTCAGAAAATCTTCAAAGAATTTCCCAGAATTATATATTGACTTTCATACAAATCTGAGTCAATATTTGGATAGACCTCTGGAAAATGATTCCAACCCAATTGGAACCACTCAATTTGGAGGTTTCTACAAAGAGCTATGATTTTCCAAAGATGTAGCAATCTCTGTAATTATTTTCCCCACTGAAAATCGGTTAGTCCCACTGTTTAAACGCCAGCCACTCAGAATTCAGCCACACCGGGCCACGGCATTTTGGCGCGCAGCCACAACCAATTCCCGGGCCACTGCTGATCCCAGATTTAAAATTGAGTCGCTGACAGACGGGACCCATAGCTTTCTTCTACCTCCCGCCGCCCCTTCACACGCGCGCCGCCCAGCTCGCCGGCCCGACGTCGGAGCTCACCGGCTCGCCGTTTCCGGCCACTGCCCCGAGCTGAAACTCGCTGCCAGGGAGTTATTGACGTCGAGGAATACGATGGTGGGGCGTTCTAGGGCTGCCGGTGACCGAAAGATGGCCGGCGACGTGTGGCGGCCTCGAATGAAATTCGGCACCGTCGCCCGAGGTTTCTAGCCCGCCAAACAAGCGACAAAAACGTGCTACAGCACCGTTGAAGGATCCCAAGGCTCGGCATGACCCTGAACTAGCTCGGAAATGGCCACAAATAAGGTTTCACCGTGCGACCAATCGATTTCGCCATGAACACCCTTGGTATAGCTCAAAATGCACTGTTCCCAGTTGGTTTCATGCTGCGGATGCTAAAGGAGATATGATCGCCGGCTAGCCCAGCTTCTATGTGCAAAGTTGGACGTGCTAAGAACGAATGAAGTGGAGAATTTCGGATTCCCGTACCAGATGCTCGGGTTGAAGCCGCCGGAGCAAAAACTTCAAATTCGCCGGCTACGCTCCGCGGTTTGCTCCAAGCTTTGGGCGAGAGCAGCACCACAGCAGCACGCTCCCGTGGCCGTGGTTAATCGGGCATGAAAACTTATGTGGAGCGCTGTCCACGTGAAGCCGACCGCCGGTTCTTTTGTGGTCACCACGGAGTGGTTGTTTGAGGGCTCGGGAACGCCGAGACTCGATGGTTTTTGGGTCGGGGGAGTGAGCAACGGTTGCGCCTTGGTGTTTTGCAGCTCGGAAGCAGTGGGCACGGTGGTTTCTTCTGGTTTCCCGGTTGCTTCCAAGGCAGCATCGGGGAGGGCTCTGTGGTCGTGCTTCTGGCGAGGAGGAAGCAAAGGCCGGTTTGCTCGGTCTGAGGGTGTGGATCACGCAGAAAAACAAGCCACACCGGTGCCAGCGCGAGGGAAAAAACCGGAGGTGGCTCGGCAGCTGCTTCTCGGTGGCGTCTGGTGCAGTCCCCCCGTTGATGAGAAGAAACAGAGACTTCTTTCCTTTGTATGCAAGTCATTGTGTACCAATGACATGTGGGGTCCACCCCAAATTCCCTCCCACAAATATCTTCTCAGATCAATCTATTCCATTCAAAGGTTTTGAATTTGAAAAGTGGGCTAGCATTTGAATTCATAAAATTCAGTTTGAATTTGCATAGCAAATTTGAATTTGGATGGAATTTGAAAATTGCTTCTATTTAACTCCTCTTTGAGCCCACCCTCAAATGACAAGTTTGTCATCAACCTTTTTCCATAATTTGCAAACTATACTGCTGCATGAGTATTCAAAGTTTTTGGCCACCATTTGTGTGAACTTTAATTAAAAATCTGATTTTTAAACTTACATGCAAAGAGGTATTTAAATCCTTATTGGTTCAACACCTTCAAATAAAGATGTGAGCCTCATTTTGGATGATCATCAATGTATCACTTTGCCTGAAGAAAAGTTTTAGCAAGTCCCATTTTTCATGACTTTGTCACACATATGAATTCAAACCATGGTGTATTCATATGCATTTTCGGGGCTTTTACCGTACTCCACCTGTTCCTCGATGTATTCTTCTCCTGTAGCTGATGTATATGTGGGAATGCAAGGGTGAGTACATGTCGTACTCAGCAAGTGCGGGAAAAGTATGACATGTAGCTCACAACAAAGTAGGGAATAAAGAGGTTTATTGCAGCAAGCAAATCTTATTTCACAAACATGGTAAAAAAAGCAACTATCTCTAGGTGAGTTAAATCCCAACATAACCAAGTGATTCATCCCTCCATCATAATTCATCATTAATCAAATCCCAACCAGCCCATCCTCTTTCTCAAGTTCATCTCATACTCATCAATACTCATAACCATCTCATTTTCATAAAACCGAAACCAAACTCATTGCCATGACACAAAACAGTCTCAAAACTGTAAAGGTCCCAAAATATGCATACAGAGAAACTCTTGTTTGCACAAAGATGGTTTCATATGTATGAAAAATGGGACTTGTTTAAACTTTTTCACATGTGATAATACACATGAGAGCTTTCTTCACATAAGTTCAAATATTTATTTGAAGACTTGGAACCCAAGAGGGATCTAAAACTAAGGTGGGAAGTCCCCATATGTGTGAGGAAGCTAAAGTTTGATTTTGAGAACAAATTGTTCCAATCAAAAATGCAAATGAGAGTAACACAAGGGTTTTCAAACTGTTGTATTAAAAACCTCATTTGCAGCAGCCAAATCAATGATCAGAGTTCACATTTGCATTCCTTAGGTCCAAATTAGGGGGTAGGCAAAGCTTCATCAATTTTTGAAAAGATTTGCTATCCATTTCTCCCAAAAGGACTTAAATGTGCAAAGAATTCAAATACACATTTGAGTTTGGATGAAATTTGCCCAACTCTCCAAATGCTATTCAATTTGCAACTTCAAACATTTGGATGGATTATTTGCCAACTGTGGAGATATTTGTGAGAAAAATGAGATGGGATAAGAAGGGGCAGTGGGACCCACATGTCATAGAGGCAGCCAAAAACTTGCAGTTAAAATTCAGAGCAAAGTCTCTGTTTTTCCTTCTCACTGAGCAGGGCTGCAGCCGTGTGACACCGAGGGGCACCGGGAGCCACCTCCTGCTTGTCCCTCTCGCGCTGGCACCGTGAGTGGATTTCTCCCAGCGTGATCTTCTCTATACTGCCGAGCCAAACTGAGCTTCGTACCTCCTCACACACAGCACCCGGACAGAGCCTCCTCACCCTCCGCTCGTCAGTCGATCGTTGCTGTGCAGTCCCCGTGTGTTTGACGCCCGGCTGGACCATCCCAGAGCTGCGCCAATGTCACCCCGACGTCCTCAACGTGTCCCAGCTCGTCCCCGGCCGTTCCCCGTTGCTGCTGAGCCATGTTCCTCCCGGCAGAACCGAGCAACGACACACTCTCGCTGCTACACATCGACTGACTGCTCCAGCGCCTCTCCAGCAGGCTCAAGAGGCCACAGAGGTGCGCCATGAGGTACAGATATTCATCCCGTCGTCCCCCTGCTCTCCCCCGACGCCGGCTCGCCGGAATTTGAATTTTGGCACCGGTGCATGTATAAAACAGACCCTTGGTAAATCTTGAAATTCGCCCAAACCGATTGATCATCCCTCCTACAATTCAAACACAGCAACTAGATGCCCTAGCGCCCTCCCACGCTGAGAACCAAAGAAAACCGACCCTCCTATGCCCCAGGCGACGAGAAATCGTCGCCGGCGGCCAAACTGCCACGGTCCACGGTGACGACTAGTTTGCAGCCATGTTCTGCACGAATTGATCTCCGTTCCATGTTCCTAGACCCATAGGGATGCTGTAGGACATTGTAGCTCGCCGGGAGATGCCTTGGACACACGGGAACGCGTCCATGTCGAGCTCCCGAGCCGCCCCGCCGGTGCCGAACCATCTACAGCCGTTTTCACGTGGGGAAACCTTGCCCGGCAGCTGCGCCACGTTCCCAGGAGCATGTAGGGCGAAACCGGAGCTTATTTAGTGGAGATATGAGAGATAAATAGCCTTGCCACGCTTTCTGCCGATGTGCACCCGCGGCTCTGGCGGAGGTTGAAGAAGCACCTGACCCGTGGGCCCCACGTGTGACTGTGCTGTTTAAAATCAAACAGAGAGTTGTGCAAACTTGTAAAATGCATAACTTGGTGTAGGAAGCTCCAAAAATAGTGAGATAAATTTTTTTGGATTCCTCTAATAGAGTACTATCCAGGGTACAGCCCAATATTTATGAAAATCCCTGGTTTTTGCTCATTAATTCATATAAGGAAAATTTTGTAGGAATTTTTCCAGGAGCTCTGTGTTTGGAAAATTCCCAAATTTGGGCAGGAGATTCCTCCAAAAATTCCGGAACTCCGATAAAATTTTCAGAAGCATTGGACCTCATTTGCTTGGCCAAATGTGGTGTTAATTCCTTATGTCTCTGAAAATGGGAAAATAAACAGAGTTCAATTTCAGAATTTTCCCCAAACTTTAGAACCTCATAACTCTTGCTAGGAAGCCCCAAATTTAGTGATTCAAATTGGGTGGATTCATATTGAATAGATCTATCCAAATATGAAATCCAATTTGTATGAAACCCATTATTTAATTCTGGAAAAATTCTTTAAAGCTTTTCAGCAAACGAATTTTAGAGGGGAGTTTGGTTAATCAAAAAATCCTCAAATTTTGCCAGAATAGTCTTTAGGTTGTTAGTGAACCACTGTAAAAGTTTCAGCTCAATTGGAGTTGATTTGTTCAGGGCAATTCAGATTTAGAGATGCTGTGTTCAATTGAATACGAAAACATTTTCAGAGAATTTCCAAAATTGGAAATTTAGTTCTGGGCAGATCTTAGATCCAAACATGCTAGGAAAATTCATGCACACTCTATGAGCTATAATTGAAATTGTAGTTCACTAAGTTTTTCATGAACATGGGTGCTATCTCAGAATTAATTCTTCTTTGCTTAATTGCTTAGAAAATTATTCTGCACCAACCACTCAATGAAAAATGCTAATTTTTGGTCCAGAGGATTTTCTCGTGACAAGGAACTCACATGAAATTATCAGCTCCATTGGAGCTCTGGATCACCCTAGTGCTGTTTAACCTCTTAAGGTGATCAATATAGAAGAGGGGGAAACCACTTAGAACTAATCATGTGCTTAGATCCAAACTCAAACCACTAGCACCAGTTTCATTTTAAATTATTGAACAGAGTTCCAGTTTCTAACAAGTTGTTATTAGAACTTGTAGCAAAGTCTTTACAATTAAATCCATATGCATATTCATTATGTGTAGCATCTACGTGGAGGAGTTGAAGTCATTGGAATAGAGATCAAAGGAGGGAGGCAAGAAATCAAGCCAAGTGGTCTTCACTAACTGAGATATATATATATTAGTTCCCGGCAAAACAAAGGCAAACACCGGTTTGCATCAAAACTTACAAGTTTTTATTTGTATTCACTTTATACGTCTAGCATTTTATTTATTGCATTAAGTCTAGGTGGTATGACACTCCAAATGCATGAACCAGAAAACCCTGGAGTTTAATGTAGGATATGTTATGTTATCAATTAATTATAACTGCTGATCTAAACAAAAAGTGGATTAAAAGAGGCATAACTCGAGGAGGCAGATTCGTACTCGTGAAATGGGGTTAAGAGGGATCAATCGGAAGAGTTGGGAATTGATCCTCATAGTTGGGAATGGAGACCGGGCAGTGGATGGAAGGTCAAGGACGTGGTCCTGTGAGCCTAGTCTATGTCTGAGTCGATTAAGGACCGTTCTCGTGTGCGGCCCCGCTGGACAATTTTGAGATGTGTACCGGATGCATACTGGCAATATGGGACCCAGGAAACCGAGGTAACATGTTAACCTGGGGTGTCGAGGCATACCTCACCGTCTGATGCCGATGCTGAAAGGATAGAGAAGTCGGCTCTACGAGGGTTTGCCGTAGAGAGACTTAATCCCAGTCGGTGGGACCGGTTCGACATTTGGGTGTCGTTGTGAAAGGTTGCCACGTACGACGTCAATGATGGTTGCTGTGTGCAACGTCGAGTACGGGCGTACGTGTCGTGTCAGCCGGGTGTTTTTGATTGCAATCCCCGTCGCTCGCGGTAGTGAGGATACTTGAACACTGAGTCGTGACATAGAAATAAACTAGGATACGTTTAAAGGCTTTGTGGGTAATCCTCATAATGGAGATGAGGAACGATCAAACACTTCACTAAATTTAATTTCCACCTTGGGCTAGTAGCGTCGAGGCAAAGCGTTTCTTGTTTGATTGTGGAGTCTC
Source organism: Neostapfia colusana (assembly GCA_030760725.1). Taxonomy (NCBI): domain Eukaryota; kingdom Viridiplantae; phylum Streptophyta; class Magnoliopsida; order Poales; family Poaceae; genus Neostapfia; species Neostapfia colusana. The sequence goes on along the minus strand of JASWHV010000497.1, from coordinate 18,468 downwards.
GACGTTAATGGCGTAAGGTTTCTATGAGTTTAGAATAGCTCACTAAAGTTACTTTCACCTCGGGCAAGTGACATCGAGATGAAGCATTTCTTGTTTGATTGTGGAATCTCGATGTAGGTTGCACGAGGGCTATAAAAGTTGCTTAAAACTTGAAGTAAGGACTCTACTTTAGCTCAAGTTCATCGTTTGTGCAAACTTCTGTAATCAGCCCTCTATTTCGATCATGTAGAGTTTCATGACTAGGGTGACGGGGTCAGTCTTGCTGAGCTTCGTGCAAACAGATACTACCTAAGTTGTTTTTGCAGGTAATAACTGTACGCTGCTAAGTACGGGTGTCCGATGAGACTCGGAGCTCTCCAAGTGGTGAACTCATGGCAACCCCTGCGCTGCTATTGTGATAGTGTTTCTAGCGAGAAGGGTCCGTGTCACACCCATTTTTTCCGAAGAACAACCAAGTGAATATCACATGTATGCCAGGATCATTTTCTCATACATGTGATGACAAATAGTGAAGCATCATTTAGTACAAGCCAGGTGTCGAATATAAATAAGTCTTACAAAGCATATGTCTCGATGGACAATAATAAGTTCATCACAAGTAAATAAACTAGCAGTGGAATATTATTCTTGTGGGCTCTGTCACAGGCGTTGCCCGGGGGACTCCATGAACCTAGAAACCTTCTTCCGGTCCAAAGTCTTGATCATTATACACCACCCTGCATTATCTTGACCTGAGCAGCAATATAAACTAACAAATATGCAAGGTTGAGTATCGATGGCACTCAGCATGTGTGGGGAAAGTTATGTCATGCATGGCTAGAGCAAGGAGAGGTTGAACTCATGGTTAAATCACTACGCAATTAATACCTATCACCTTAGCTTATTAAGCACCTACATTACTACACAGGTGAAATGGTCCCAATCTCCCATCCCATCATCATAGTCAAATAACCATAACATCATTTCCAATGTTAAGCTCCCCACTTAACATCCATAACTTCCAAAGTTATCATCCTCTAATCATGAATAAGTACAAGCCGCTCTTGACCGTGAGCACGCTGTCATGACAGTTTTGACTCTGCAGAGTTTGCAACACTGTACCCACATGTAGTGATTTCATCCCCCGTTGCCGGGTGGACTAAAAGAACCTCCATTATGTCAGTGGCTACGAACCACATTCACACTTCCTAGGTGTGTAGCCAGGAGATCACTACGAAGCCTTTACAAAGGGATTCCCGACGAGCGTGGGCCCACTGAGGTTTCACCCCTAACAGCATGCAAGAGGCTCCAACCCCGCTGCAGTGGCCCCCTCTTGAGCCTTGCGTTCATATTGTAGTCCAGCTGGCACCTATTCCCCGCACCATCCAACACACCCATACTACGCCGGGGATACATCTAATTAATTGGCCACGCTGCCCCATCTCAGCATGTGGTTGGCATGGTAAAGCCAGGTTACATGCTCCATGAACCGGTCCTTAGGATCCAGGCAAGTACTAAACACGAACCCGAGTCTCGTGCACCCAGCACAACCAAATCATCCAACTTGCCTTGATCCCTACCTCTACATAACTCATAACATCTCGTTCAAGAGTATGGTAAATAAACTGATGATCTCATATCCCAATTATCCCATTCTAAGCATGGCTAAGCATAAGCATGTAAATGAATGATATGATAAAATAAATCCCAATCCTAAGCTACAAGGAAACAAGATAATGCAATTCTAGGGAAACTTCCTAGGATGGGTTTCATATTTCAATTGACAATGCAAATAATTCTATCTACATATCCTAGCATAGGATCAAAGTGGTCAAGGACACTTGCCTTCTTCCTGCTGCTCTGTGAATGGATAGTCCTGATCTTGGAAAGGAAGAACTTGCTCTGGAGCAGGTTCTACTCATACCATCACACATAGCAAAAGAAAACAACAATCCATAAGACATAGTTCACACTTTCACTTCATACAAACCACACATTCACATTTATGAAAGTCATTCACATTTCTATGTGTTGTGGTTACTCTATGTGTGTTGATTTTGGGCTTACATGCACTTTTAAACATGTTCATATGTTTTCTAACTTTTGTATTCAGAGTTATGTTTGCACACCATATATAAACTCCCAATTTAAACAAATTCTTTAATACCCTCTATAGCTACCAAGAGTGCTTGCCAGGTAATTTCCTACTCCAAATGGGTTTTCAGACCTTCTACCAATCCCTAAACTGAATTCTTTGGATTTTGGAAACTTCATTTATCATTTTCTAGTTATTCATACCTAGCTTGCTATAATTTCAGATTTATTTCCTATGCCTAAATGTGAACTTTATTATGAAAATAGTAAGACACATCATCTAAACAGAATAGGTTCTGATCTAAAATAGTAAATATATATTTTTTGAACTTCTCCTCTGATGTGAACTATTTTACATTTATTTTACCAATTTTCAGAATTATTCTATACTTAAAAATGTGTCCCTATAACTAATAAATGTGAATAATCAATTAGACAGATTGATTTCAGCCAAAAATCTATGTTGATCTCCAAAGTTTTCCAAGTGCTAGGAAAGTTTTAAATTTGAACTTACAATGTGTTTGTCCCATCTTATAAATTTTAAATACTAATCACATATTCAATTTCCTAAATTTAATATTACATAGGGTTGAATAGGTAAACTCACCCCACTACAGGGTCTATTATATTATTTCATAAATTTCCAGGGGTCTAACTATACATAACAGAGGAGTTTTCCTAATTTTTATTAAGTCCAGGGGCTAAAACTGATTTTTTTAATTGAATTTACATGAATTTCTGAGGTTCTAGGGGCTAGATCAGAAGTTTCCGGGGCTAGCTCGTATTTTCCGAGAACCCCAGGGGGTAGCGCGTAAGAATCCCGGCCTTTATAACTCGGAGCTGATGTGGACCGTCCGATTTAAAACTGACGGGAGATTATAACGCCGAACCGGTACGCGGGGATTTAAATTCTACCGTGCGATTTAAAATAGACGGCCCTCAAGCGGCCACGTCGCTCTGATCATGCGCGGGCGGTGCTGCCCGGCGGCGCGCGGCGGCGGGAGGCGGCGATCTCGCCGGAGAGCTTCGGATCTTCGTCAATTCGTCCTAGAACTGGGATTTCATGGCATAGATCAGTAGAGGGGAGGTCGGGGATCTCACCTCGGGGATTTTCTTGAGCTCAGAGGTCCTGGAAAGCGATCGGCGACGAGGTCCGAGGTGAATTCACGGTGAGGCTCGTCGGCGCTGTGTTTGAGGCGCAAACCACCGAGTTTTCTGCACCTGCGTGATTCCCCGGAGGCGGTGGATCAAGATCAGCGCGTTAGATCAGAAATCCCGAGCGAAGATCGAGCGAAATTGGCTGGAGAAACTCGGGTTCTCACCGGAAGGAAAACGGCTGATCGTGGGTGAAAATCGGGAAGATGCCGGTGTTTATATAACCAGGGAGGGGCGGCGTTCGGTTGTGATCGAGTTTGCATCGTCCAGAACCGAAATTCGGCTGGGATACGCGAGTATCCGGGGCGGTTTCGATTCGGGGGAGAGAAGAGTCCCGGCCGGCCGAGCGCGAGCGCGAGGAGGAAGAAGGATGGCAGGCCCCGCGTGTCAGTGGGAAAGAGCGGGGGGCGCGTGGCTGCGGGCTGGCGCGGGGGTGAGTGGGCCGGCTGGTGGGTTTCGGCCCACTGGCCGGGGAGGTTTATTTTTTCTTTTTCTTTTTCTTTTTCATTTCTGTTTTGAGTTTAATTTGAATTCCAGTTTGAATTTGAATTTTTGCACCACATGCAATACGTCCAAAAATTTTTAAATTCCCCTCTTAACAGGTTTTGGGGTGTGCCTTAAGCTCGTCTTCTCGCTCCCATGTGGCATCCTCTTCCGAGTGATGCTTCCACTGCACCTTGCACATCCAGATTCTTTTATTTCTTGTGAGGCGTTCCATTGTCTCCAAAATCTTGGATGGTTGCTCGGCATAAGACAAATCCTCAGCTACGTCAACCTCATTCATGGGTAACATCTCTTCAGGTGTTCCCAGACATTTCTTGAGCTGGGACACATGGAATACGTCATGCACATCCGATAGGCGAGCCGATAATTCTAGTTGATACGCCACATCGACTTTCCTCTCCAGAACTTGAAAGGGTCTGATGTATCGAGGTGACAATTTCCATTTCACCTTGAACCGACGAAGTCCTCGGATAGGGGACACCTTGAGATAGACATAGTCTCCCACGTTGAAAACGAGCTCTCTTCTCCGAACATCGGCATAGCTCTTTTGTCGTGTATGTGCTATCCTCAAGTTGTTGCGAATTTCCCTCACTTTCGCCTCGGCTTCTTGTAGTACTTCGGGTCCAAACACTTTGCTTTCCCCCGTTTGGTTCCGAAATAGTGGAGTTCTACACTTCCTCCCGTACAAAGCTTCAAACGGTGACATCTTCATACTAGCCTGATAGCTGTTGTTATAGGAGAACTCCGCATATGGTAAGTTCTTGTCCCAACTCCGGTTGTTTTTGAGTGCACACGCTCTCAACATATCCTCAAGGATCTGATTGGTTCTTTCCGTCTGCCTGTCAGTTTGGGGATGATAGGAAGAACTAAAGTTCAGATGGGTCTCCATGGTTTCATGCAGCTTCTGCCAGAATCTTGAGGTGAACTGTGTCCCTCGATCCGACACTATCTTCTTCGGCACTCCATGGTAACACACGATCCTTGACATGTACAACTCTGCCAATTTGGATCCACTGTAGCTTTCTTTCACGGGGATGAAATGAGCTACCTTGGTTAGCCTGTCGACGATGACCCATATCGAATCATATCCTGATTGGGTCCTAGGCAATCCCACTATGAAATCCATGCCGATTTCTTCCCATTTCCATTCGGGCACTTGAGTGGTTGCAATAATCCTGCGGGTCGTTCATGTTCCGCTTTCACCAACTGACATGTGTCACATAGGGCAACATGTTCCGTGACATCTCGCTTCATGCCATACCACCAATACCTGCTCTTGAGGTCCTGGTACATCTTCGTACTCCCAAGATGAATGGAATAGTCGGAATCGTGAGCCTCCATCAAAATCAATTCACGGATCTCCTTTACTTCAGGCACACAGATTCTTTTCCCATGCCACACCGTACCTTGTTCATCCTCTCTGAAACCAGGGGCTTTATTTTCCTTGATGAGTTGTCGGATTTCTTGTATCTTCTCGTCATTCTTTTGACCATCGCATATGTCTTGCTCTAGTGTGGAGTCTACTTCTATGGTGATGGCTTCACCACTATTCACCAGGCATAGATTTAGTCTTATAACATCGTCCTTCAACTCTGCAGGCATGTCCTTCAAGCTCAACCTATTGACCTGCACTTTCCGGCTTAGAGCATCTGCCACGACATTCGCTTTCCCAGGATGATAGTTGATGCCCACATCAAAGTCGTTGATTAGCTCTAACCATCTCCTTTGTTTGAGGTTGAGATTTGGCTGTGTGAAAATGTACTTTATACTCTTATGATCCGTATATATCTCTGTCATCTTCCCCATCAAGTAGTGCCGCCAAATTTTCAACGCGTGTACCACTGCGGCTAGTTCTAGGTCATGTGTAGGATAGTTCTTCTCGTGTTTCCGGAGCTGCCGGGATGCATAAGCCACGACATGCCCTTCTTGCATGAGAACACATCCCAACCCATTTCCAGAGGCATCGCAGTACACCGAAAAGTTCTTCTGCATATCTGGCATAACTAGCACTGGGGCTGTTGTCAATCTTTTCTTTAGCTCCTGAAAACTCGTCTCGCACTGCGGCGTCCATGTGAATGCGGTTCCCTTCTCCAACAGTTTGGTGAGGGGTCTCGAGATCTTGGAGAATCCCTCAATAAACCATCGATAGTATCCAGCCAATCCCAAGAAGCTTCGAACTTCCCCGACATTCTCAGGGGTCTTCCACTTCTGTACATCCTCAATCTTGGCGGGATCTACGGAGATTCCTCCCTCCGAGATTATATGTCCTAAGAAGGGAACTCTCTTCAGCCAAAACTCACACTTGCTCAACTTGGCATATATTTGGTGTTCTCTAAGCTTCTGCAATACCAACCTTAGATGTTTCTCATGTTCTTCTTCATCTTTGGAGAAGACGAGAATGTCATCTATGAAAACCACCACAAATTTGTCCAGATATTACATGAATACCTTGTTCATGAGATACATGAAGTATGCCGGGGCATTAGTCAGCCCGAAAGGCATGACGGTGTATTCATACAGTCCGTACCGAGATACGAAAGCTGTCTTGGGAATATTAGTTTGCCTTATCTTAAGTTGGTGGTATCCTGACCTGAGATCAATTTTCGAGAACACACAAGCTCCCCTCAACTGATCGAACAAGTCTTCAATGCGGGGTAATGGGTACTTGTTCTTGATGGTTACCTCATTCAACGCACGGTAGTCTACGCATAACCTTTGGGTTCCGCTCTTCTTGGGCACAAATATCACTGGAGCTCCCCATGGTGAGGAACTAGGATGAATGTACCCCTTCCCTATCAATTCTCTTAAATGATCCTTGAGTTCTCCCAGTTGCTTGGAGTCCATCCGATAAGGTCTCTTGTATATCGGAGCTGTTCCAGGCACTAGCTCAATCGCGAATTCTAACTCACGATCGGGAGGCATACCTGGCAACTCCTCTGAAAAAACATCTAGGTATTCCCTGATAATCCTGATCTCCTCCACTTTCACCTCAACTTGATTTAATTTAATGTCCCTCCTAGGCTCTTGTATGGTTATGAACTTTACTCTTGTGCCACTAGGGTGAGTTAGTTCCACCGTTCTGGTCGAACAATGGATGATTCCCTTATGTTTGGTCAACCAATCCACGCCCAAAATAATATCTATCCCTTGTGAATCTATCACTATGAGGTCGGCAGTAAATACCACCCCATTAATGTCTAGATTCACCTTGGGACACACTTGTCTTGTCCTTATTTCTCCACCTGGAGAGTTTACTGCTAGCATATGGTTCATTTGTGTTGTTGCTAGGTCATGCTTCTTAACAAACCCTTGAGCAATGAACGAGTGGGTAGCACCAGAATCAAACAACAGGGTTGCAATGTTTAAATTGGCAGGAAGCATACCAACTACCACGTCGGGTGCCTCTTGCGCCTCCTCCATGGTGACATGGTTCACCCGTCCTCGCATTACATTCTTCTGTTGCGGCTGCCCGGGCTTCTTCTTTGGGCACTTATGGGCGTAGTGCCCCACTTCACCACAGTTAAAGCATTGCACCCCAACCTTAGGTGCCTGGCCTTTGTTGTCTTGGGGTTGGTTTGGAGGTCCTTGTACTGCTGGTCGAGGTTGATATGTAGGGCGAGGCTGCTGTCCAAACTGACGCTGTGGTGGTGCTGGTGCTGCCGGAGGCCTGAAGCTCGGGTTGTACCCTCTCGGTGCTGAGTAGGGTACCGCAGCACGGCTCGTCTGCCCTATGGGTTGCTGCATCAGACGTGGGCGGGTGTTGCTACCCGAGGCTTGGTGTGACCATCCTGCCTTCCTCTTGTTTTCATTTTCCAAGGCTTTCAGCTTCCTTTCTACAACAAATGCTCTGTCCACCATCTTTTGGAAGCTTTCATACTCGTTGGAGGACATTGCACACTGCATTTCTGCTGTGAGTCCTTCTATGAAGCAATCCTGTTTCTGCTCATCAGTCTCTATGTCCCGTGGGGCATAACGGGATAGTTGAGTGAATTTAGTGAGGTATTCCCTCACAGTCATGTTTCCTTGCTGCAATCCCAAGAACTCCTTCCTCTTGTTTTTGAGTTCACCCCTTGGTATGTAATGGTTGCGGAAGCTACGCTTGAACTCTTCCTAAGTGATGTTCTCAGGGTCATGATGGACGGCCACGTAAGCGGTCCACTAATCAGCAGCAGGTCCATGCAATTGGTGAGAGGCAAACAGCATCCTCTCGTACCCTTGGCATTGTATAATCCTCATCTTGCTCTCAATGGTCTTTAGCCAATCGTCTGCCTCCAGGGATTCAGCAGCAATTGCAAACTTTGGAGGTTGATTTCCTAGAAACTCACTCAACCTTGGTTGGCGTGGTGCAGCTTGTGGAGGTGGAGCTTGGTGCAAGTTGGCCACCACTTGAGTCAGGTTCTGGATGAGCTGATTTTGATTCTCAAGCATTTGGTGGATGGGATCAACTCCTTCACGGCGACCACCCCTGTCCTGGCCTCCAGAAAGATGAGGGTTGCCGGCCTCATCGTTGTTGTTGGCGGGGTTAGCACCACGACCCGTTCCCCTTCCGGCCATCTATCATGATCAACCAAATGTCAATTTAAAGCATTACGTATTATCTTACCAATTTTACTTGTTTACACTTTGTAATGTTGAGGCCTTGTTGTAGTTATATGTTTCTGAGGGTTCATGTCTCACTCAAAAATAAATGCACTATTAATTTCATAGGGGTTCACACATCAAAGCAAAACAACCTGAAGATGAGGTTGTGGACAATCGCCCATGGCTTCCACAACTCACGTCACACACCAAGCATTAACACACCATTAACTAAGGTAACGACTCGACTACTCGACATCCTGCTAAACGTAAACTAAGGGAAGGACTCTACACTACTCGTATCACCGAGCTGGCTCCTTGGGATCTTCCTCATTATTGTGGCTGCCTTCTGACTCCGCTTTGGGTGGGGAAGCTGCTGGTGGAGAAGTGCGACGTCGCCTGATCGCCTGGCGATCTGGGGAGTCAGGAGTCCATGTGTCATTCACGGTGACACACAGTTCATTCCCATCTCCTCTTTCTCTCGCCCTCAAGAAGGCTCGAAGCAACGCCTCGGTTTCCTTCAGGGTGTCACGAACATCCTGAAGCTCCTGCTGACACTCCTGCAGTCGAGTGCTGAGCATAGCAGCATCCTCCAAGCACAAATCCATGTGCTCATGGGAAGTCCCCTACTGCACTGGTGGGTACATGTACTCCGTTGTACCACTGTCGCGCTGAAGGACATACATGTACTCAGTCCTGTCCAGGTGATGACGATAGATGTGACTCTGACAGGTGATTGCCTCCCAGGTGACATCCTTCTCCGCATCGACCTGTGTCGCTCGACAAGCTGGAGAGCGGTGGATCTTGAGCAGCTGATTTTCATGGATAATCCTCATCTCTGAACTCCATTCTTCCCTCTTCTCACGGATGGTCCTGGTGGAGCTATACTGTATGATTAGCTTGCCCGTATTGCCGGCGGCTTGGAGCATGCGTCGAAGACGGCGCAACAAGCCTCCTACTGCCAATCCGTAGGAGAGATACGTCACCGGACGATTCTCCTCTCTCAGGGCAAGGGCAACTACGGGAACTCTCCCTCCGGTGGACTTGCGAGCGGTGCGGATCATGCGAACCATCTAAAACATAAAGCATTCAAACTTAAGTTAGATAAAATTTTAAACAAAAATCCAAATTTTGAACAAAAGTTGGGATAAGATGAAGAATGTGACCCCATTAAATAACACTTTTCAACCCACACCTTGTAAAATAGTTTTTAAGAAAATAGGGTCCTTAAATACGTCCATTTCTACCTAGATCCACGTTCCTACGGGCAATCTTGGCTCTGATACCACTTTTGTCACACCCGGTTTCTCCGAAGAACAACCGAGTGAATATCACATGTATGCCAGGATCATTTTCTCATACATGTGATGACAAATAGTGAAGCATCATTTATTACAAGCCAGGTGTCGAATATAAATAAGTCTTACATCGCATATGTCTCGATGGACGATAATAAGTTCATAAGATGTAAATAAAATAGCAGCGGAATATTATTCTTGTGGGCTCCGTCACAGGTGTTGCCCGGGGGCTCCATAAACCTAGAAACCTTCTTCGGGTCCAAAGTCTTTATCATGAAACACCACATCATTCTCTTGACCTGAGCAGCAATATATACCAACAAATATGCAAGGTTGAGTACCGATGGTACTCAGCAAGTGTGGGAAAGTTATGTCATGCATGGCTAGAACAAGAAGAGGTTGAACTCATGGTTAAAACACTACGCAACTATTGCCTACCACCTTAGCTTATTAAGCACCTACATTACTACACATGTGAAATGGTCCCAATCTCCCATCCCATCATCATAGTCAAATAACCATAACATCATTTCCAATGTTAAGGTCCCCGCTTAACATCCATAACTTCCAAAGTCATCATCCTCTAATCATGAATAAGTCCAAGCCGCTCTTGTCCGTGAGCACGGCTGTCATGACAGTTTTGACTCTGCAGAGTTTGCACCACTGTACCCACAAGTAGTGATTTCATCCCCCGTTGCCGGGTGGACTAAAAGAACCTCCATTATGCCAGTGGCTACGAACCACATTCACACTTCCCAGGTGCGTAGCCAGGAGATCACTACGAAGCCTTTACAAAGGGATTCCTGACGAGCATGGGCCCACTGAGGTTTCACCCCTAACAGCATGCAAGAGGCTCCAACCCCGCTGCAGTGGCCCCCTCTTGAGCCTTGCGGTTCATATGGTAGTCCAGCTGACACCTATTCCCCGCACCATCCAACACACCCATACTACGTCGGGGATACACCTAATTAATTGGCCACGCTGCCCCATCTCAGCATGTGGTTGGCACGGTAAAGCCAGGTTACATGCTCCATGAACCGATCCTTAGGATCCAGGCAAGTACTAAACATAAACCCGAGTCTCGTGCACCCAGCACCAACCAAATCATCCAACTTGCCTTGATCCCTACCTCTACATAACTCATAACATCTCGTTCAAGAGTATGGTAAATAAACTGATGATCTCATATCCCAATTATTCCATTCTAAGCATGGCTAAGCAAAAGCATGTAAATGAATTATATGATAAAATAAATCCCAATCCCAAGCTACAAGGAAACAAGATAATGCAATTCTAGGGAAACTTCCTAGCATGGGTTTCATATTTTAATTGACAATGCAAATAATTCTATCTACATATCCTAGCATAGGATCAAAGTGGTCAAGGACACTCGCCTTCTTCCTTCTGCTCTGGGAATGGATAGTCCTGATCTTGGAAAGGAAGAACTTGCTCCGGAGCAGGTTCTACTCATACCATCACACATAGCAAAAGAAAACAGCAATCCATAAGACATAGTTCACATTTTCACTTCATACAAACCACACATTCACATTTATGAAAGTCATTCACATTTCTATGTGTTGTGGTTACTCTATGTGTGTTGATTTTGGGCTTACATGCACTTTTAAACATGTTCATATGTTTTCTAACTTTTGTATTCAGAGTTATGTTTGCACACCATATATAAACTCCCAATTTAAACAAATTCTTTAATACCCTCCTTAGCTACCAAGAGTGCTTGCTAGGTAATTTCTTACTCCAAATGGCTTTTCAGACCTTCTACCAATCCCTAAACTGAATTCTTTGGATTTTGGAAACTTCATTTATCATTTTCTAGTTATTCATACCTAGCTTGCTATAATTTCAGATTTATTTCATATGCCTAAATGTGAACTTTATTATGAAAATAGTAAGACACATCATCTAAACAGAATAGGTTCTGATCTAAAATAGTAAATAATATATTTTAACTTCTCCTCTGATGTGAAATATTTTACATTTATTTTACCAATTTTCAGAATTATTCTCTACTTAAAAATGTGTCCCTATAACTAATAAATGTGAATAATCAATTAGACAGATTCATTTCAGCCAAAAATCTACTTTGATCTCCCTCCAAAGTTTTCCAAGTGCTAGGAAAGTTTTAAATTTGAACTTACAATGTGTTTGTCCCATCTTTTAAATTTTAAATACTAATCACATATTCAATTTCCTAAATTTAATATTACATAGGGTTAAATAGGTAAACTCACCCCACTACAGGGTCTATTATATTATTTTATAAATTTCCAGCGGTCTAACTATACATAACAGAGGAGTTTTCCTAATTTTTATTAAGTCCAGGGGCTAAAACTGATTTTTAGTTGAATTTACATGAATTTCTGAAGTTCCAGGGGCTAGATCAGAAGTTTCTGGGGCTAGCTCGTATTTTCCGAGAACCCCAGGGGGTAGCGTGTAAGAATCCCGGCCTTTATAACGCGGAGCTGACATGGACCGTCCGATTTAAAACTGACGGCTGAGATTATAACGCCGAACCGGTACGCGGGGATTTAAATTCTACCGTGCGATTTAAAATAGACGGCCCTCAAGCGGCCACGTCGCTCTGATCAAGCGCGGGCGGCACTGCCCGGCGGCGCGCGGCAGCGGGAGGCGGCGATCTCGCCGGAGAGCTTCGGATCTTCATCAATTCTTCCTAAAACTGGGATTTCATGGCATAGATCAGTAGAGGGGAGGTCGGGGATCTCACCTCGGGGGTTTTCTTGAGCTCGGAGGTCCTGGAAAGCGATCGGCAACGAGGTCCGAGGTGAATTCACGGCGAGGCTCGTCGACGCTGTGTTTGAGGCGCAAACCACCGAGTTTTCTGTACCTGCGTGATTCCCCGGAGGCGGTGGATCAAGATCAGCGCGTTAGATCAGAAATCCCGAGCGAAGATCGAGCGAAATTGGGCGGAGAAACTCGGGTTATCACCGGAAGGAAAACGGCTGATCGTGGGTGAAAATCGGGAAGATGTCGGTGTTTATATAGCCGGGGAGGGGCGGTGTTCGGTTGTGATCGAGTTTGCGTCGTCCAGAACCGAAATTCGGCTGGGATACGTGAGTATCCGGGGCGGTTTCGATTCGGGGGAGAGAAGAGTCCCGGCTGGCCGAGCGCGAGCGCAAGGAGGAAGAAGAATGGCGGGCCCCGTGTGTCAGTGGGAAAGAGGGGGGCGCGCGGCTGCGGGCTGGCGCGGGGGTGAGTGGGCCGGCTGGTGGGTTTCGGCCCACTGGCCGGGGAGGTTTATTTTTTTCTTTTTCTTTTTCATTTCTATTTTGAGTTTAATTTGAATTCCAGTTTGAATTTGAATTCCAGTTTGAATTTGAATTTTTGCACCACATGCAATACGTCCAAATTTTTTGAAATTCCCCTCTTAACAGGTTTTGGGGTGTTACATAGGTGTAAATCGATTATAATCGCCATCCCTCACGGTCAGTGAGTATCACTTGTTCACTGTACCATGACGTAGAAAGAACAGGCTAGTTACATATTAAAATGTTGATGATTGAAAGATGGACTTGATTTTTAATGATTGCTATAGCTTAGAGCTAATTAAAGTTCCTTTCAACTTTGGGCAAAGTACATGAGAGAAATACGTTTCTTGTTTGATTGCGGCTCTCTCATGTGCCTTAGCGTAAGGTTCTCTACCACCTGCTGCTAAAACTTGAAAGTAAGGTTCCACTAATTAGGCAAGTCCTTTGCAACTTATTTTATCTCATGCACCTATCACCCCTCATGTAGAAGTTCCATGTTTAGAAGAGACGGGTCAGACTTGCTGAGCCTTCGTGCTCACTGCTTGTGTTTGAAGCTTTTGCAGGGTTTTATGAGGAAGGGACTCCCGAGGAGGAGACGGAACCCTAGGAGGGGAACCCCTTCGAGTGGGAGTCGTGCACGCCGCCGTGTTAGTGTGCGTGCGTGCTAGCAAGGACATGTTCACAGGCTGAACGTGAACTTGATGCATAGTCTACGCCCGTGAGTGTAGACTGGACCTATTTTGATGTAAAAATGTTCATAAACCACTTTATGTATTAAAAGTTTTGCTTCCGCTTTGTACCTTTGATGTGTGTTATTCGGTGCTGTGCAACGCAGCACCCCTCAGCGTGATCCTGGCTCGACAAGACCGTGGGGTTGTGTCAACTGTCCAGATTGACTCGCCGATTCACGGACAGCACACGCTGTTTTTAGACAGCGAAGATCAATAAATGGTAGAGGCCTACCACACGGAAGCGCTTAAACTTGAAGATATTCCGGTGGTATGTGATTATCCCTATGTGTTACTCGAGGATTTACCGGGAATGCTGCCCGAACGGGACGTCGAGTTCAAGATTGAACTGGCGCCGGGAACAACACCTATCTCACGAAGGCCTTACAAGATGGCACCTAACAAACTAGTGGAGTTGAAAGAGCAGCTAAGTGAACTTACGAGCAAGGGTTTCATACGACCAAGTTCTTCACCTTGGGGTTGCTCGGCGCTGTTTGTTAAGAAGAAGGGCAAAACACTTCGGTTATGTGTTGATTATCGTCCTCTAAATGTTGTCACTATAAAGAACAAGTATCCTTTGCCCCACATCGACATCTTGTTCGATCTACTTGTGGGTGCAAAGGTATTCTCGAAGATGGATCTTCGGTCGGGATATCATCAAATCAAGATCCAACCAGAGGACATACCGAAGACAGCTTTCTCGATGAGATACGAACTCTATGAGTACCTCGTCATGTCGTTTGGGTTAACCAACGCTCCGGTGTTCATGCCGGAGTTAGACAAGTTCATTGTGGTATTCATCGACGACATATTGGTTTACTCCAAATCTGAAGAAGAGCACGCTGAACATTTGTGTATCGTGCCACAATGGTTGAGGGAGCACAAGCTATATGCAAAGTTCAGCAAGTGCAAGTTCTGGATTAATCAAGTGTCTTTTCTAGGCCATATTATTTCAGCAGAGGGCATTGCTGTGGACCCAAGAAAAATTGAACAAGTGCTGAAATGGGAATCTCCTAAATCAGTCCATGAGGTCCGAAGTTTCCTAGGTTTAGCGGGGTATTATCGGAGGTTCATTCCGAGCTTCTCAAAAATTTCTAAACCGACGACGGAGCTGCTGAAGAAGGGCACGAAATACATGTGGAATGCAGCATGTGAAGCCACATTCAAAACTCTGGTGAAACATCTCACAACAGCTCCAGTTCTTGCTCAGCCGGACATGACGAAGCCATTTGATGTCTATTGTGATGCATCTGGCATCGGTCTTGGCTGTGTTCTGATGCAAGGAGGGTGTGTAGTCGCTTATGGGTCTCGTCAACTGGGAAACTACGAGCAGCATTATCCAACTCACGATCTCGAACTTGCTGCTGTGGTGTTGGCGTTAAAGATGTGGAGGCATTATTTGCTTGGTAATCTTGTCCACCTCTACACCGACCATAAGAGTTTGAAATATATCTTCACGCAGAAGAAGCTGAATACGAGACAATGGAGGTGGTTGGAACTCATAAAATATTATGAAATCGAGATCCACTACCATCAGGGAAAAGCGAACGTGGTTGCCGACGTGCTTAGTCGGAAAGCCCACGTTCACAACTTGGCGATTGCTGAGTTCGAAGATGAAGAACCAAGTCTCCATGTCATTTCGTATGGAGCACTTTATAATCTAGCTCTCATTCCAATGATCCGTGAAGAGATTGTTGAGGCTCAAAGAAGGGAGAGAGGTATGTCTCACATACGGAGAAGACTAGACAACGGAGAGGTGAAGTGTTTCCAGAAGGATGAGAACAGTACGCTATGGTTTAACAACCGTATAGTGGTACCACGTAATATGAAAATCCGGAAGAAGATATTGGATGAAGCCCACCTGTCGAAGTTTTCCATTCATCCCGGCAGCAACAAGATGTACCAAGATTTGAAACAGAAATTTTGGTGGACGAGGATGAAGCGGGAAATTGCTAAATACATATCCGACTGTGATACGTGTAGACGGGTCAAGGCTGAACATATGCGGAAAGCCGGACCGCTACAACCACTTAAGATACCGGCGTGGAAATGGGAGGATGTGAGTATGGATTTCATCGTCGGATTACCGCTCACATCTCGGAAGCATGACTCGATATGGGTGATCGTCGACCGGTTGACGAAATCAGCTCATTTCATACCGGTGAACACTCATTATCGAGCAAGGCAATATGCGGAGTTGTATATCTCAAGAATTATATGCTCACATGGTGTCCCAAAGACCATCGTTTTAGATCGAGGTGCGCTGTTTGTTGCTCATTTTTGGGAGCAGTTGCATGCCTCGTTGGGCACCAAGCTGTTTAGAATCTCCGCATATCACTCTCAGACCGATGGACAAACGGAGAGGATGAACCAGGTGCTGGAAGATATGTTGAGAGCATGTGCCATCCACCACGGTAAGAATCGGGATGTTCACTTACCGTTGGTAGAGTTTTCATACAACAACGGGTATCAAGCGAGTATAAAAATGGCACCGTATGAAGCTCTCTACGGCCAGAAATGTCGCACACCACTGAATTGGTGTGAGTCCGGCAAAAGAGTTCTGTTAGGGGTTGGTCTTGTGAATGAAGCCGAAGACCGAGTTCGGTTGATACAAGAGAATATGAAGGCTGCACAATCCCGACAGAAGAGCTACGCTGATCAAAGACGTAGGCCGTTGCATTTTGACGTCGGAGAACACGTGTATCTTTGTGTATCTCTGATGAAGGGAATTCACCGGTTCGGTGTAAAGGGGAAACTCGCTCCACGCTTTATAGGTCCTTTTGCTATCACGGAAAAGTGCGGACTCGTAGCCTACCGGTTGGAACTAGCGGCAAGCCTTGCGGGTGTTCATGATTTATTTCATGTCTCACATCTGCGGAAATGCCTCAAATTTACCCCTGCTGTCCATACCGAAGAAATCGACGATCTGAAACCGGATCTTACCTACACCGAGCGACCGGTTCAGATTATGGATGAAAAGACCTGGGTAACCCGAAATCAGACGATAAAATTTTTCAAGGTTCTATGGAGTAACCATACTGCGGAAGAGGCGACGTGGAAAAGTGAAGATTACCTCCGCACCAACTATCTGGAACTTTTAGCTTAGTATAGTTCGTAATTACCTCACCCGTCTCGTTCTTCTTTTGTAATCTCGGGACGAGAATCTTTTAGTGGGGAGGAATGTAAAAGTCCCAAAAATGTATCTGAATAAACCGAGGCTTGAAAGTCAGTAGGTGGAAAATTCATGAAAAATGGTACTTGCTAAAAATTTTCTTCACGCAAAGTGGTACATGGATGTTCATCCAAAAAGTGGCTCACATGTTCCCTTGAATGTGTTGAACCAATATGGACTTGAACATTTATTTGCATGAAGTTTAGAAATCATATTTTCAATTCAATGTTCACACAAAGTGTGGCCAAACCTTTGAATACTTTTGCAGCCATGTAGTTTTAAATTGAGGAAGTTTTGGATGGCAATGATCTAACTTTAGGGTGGGCTATAAAGGAACTAAAATAGAGGCATTTCCAAAATCAAACCAAATTCAAATTTGATATGCAAATTCAAACTGAATTTGGCAAATTCAAATGCTAGCCACGTTTAAACTTCAGAACTTTGGAATTTGAGAGATTAACATGAGAAGATATTATAGGGAGGAAATTTGGGTGGAGCCCACATGTCATTGGGATAATTGTGACTTGCACCCAAAGCAATTCACTGCTTCTCTGTTCTTTCACTCTTACAAACCGAGAGCCCACCGGGTGACACCGAGCTGCATCTGCAGAGCCACCTCCTCGTTGAATTTCCTCGCGCTGGCAACCGGTTGGTTGCTTCTGTGTGCTCTCTAAGTGATCTACCTCTTCAGAGACCGAGCAAAAGGGTTTTGCTTCCTCCTCCTCGCGAGCGAACCCACGAACAGGGCCCCCACACAACCTGCTCCTCGGTGATCTTCTGGGAAGCTGCAAAACTCACGCCCCCTTCCACTCCGAGCTGCAAAACAGCACGGCACACTCGTCCCTCACCTCCTCAGCGCGAGAGCTAGCGAGTTCCGGCGTTTCCCGAGCACTAGAACCGCTCCTCCGCGGTGACCGAACACAATTCGGTGATTGACTTCACGTGGACAGCCCACCACAGTGGATGTCACGGCCGAGCAAGGGCAGCAACAGAAACGCACGGGCACCGCGCTGCTTCCACACGAAGCTCAAGCCAAGCCCTGAGCTCTCGCCGGCAAATTCGGGAATTTTGTCCCGGCGGCTTCAAAACGACGTTCCGGTAATAATATCCAAAACTCTCCCTCGACAATCCTTCTTAGATCATTAAATTTTGCACACACGAGCCGGACTAGCCGGCAATCATCTTCCTTTTAGCAACCATAGCTTGAAACCTAATCAGAACAGTGGGTTTTGAGGTTTTCCGAGCGCGTCTATGGCGGTACCCCGCGGGCGCACGGTGAAACCTTCTTTGCTGCCATTCCTGAGCCATGTTGAGGCCTTGTTGATCTTTACTAAGACCCACTGGTGCTGTAGAGAGTTTTGGTCGAGCTTTTGGCGGGCTAGAACCCACGGCTGATGGTGCCGAACCTTTTCCGTGGCCGCCACACGTCGCCGACCGGTTTCCGATCCTTGGAAGCCCGAGCAAGCACCACCATCAAGTTCCTCGACGTCCAAAACCCCCTGGCGGCCAGTTTCCGGTTGAGCGGTGGCCGGACACGTCGGTCCGGCGAATTTCGGTTGCAGTCCGGCGAGGGAGGCGGCGTGCACGCGAAGGAGGCGGCGGGTGGAAGAAGAAAGTGTGGGCCCCAGCCGTCAGCGGCTGATTTTTAAATCTGTGATCAGCTGTGGCTCGGG
>JASWHV010000496.1:0-41105 GCA_030760725.1 Neostapfia colusana | reverse complement strand
GGGTTTTGGTGAACATATCTGTCATTTCCCTCATCATGTCACGCAACTCAGTATGTTGAACACATTCATCATCAATTTTATCTTCTGCCATTGTTAGTAGTAAACAAAAGAATACAAAAAGATGTTATCCCTATCAACTATAAAGGATAGTGGCAATGTGAAAAGTGGAAGGAAGGAAACAATCTCTCTCTCTCTCTCTCTCTCTCTCAAGCATCTTACCACGTTCTTACAAGTGTTCTTACCGACACAGCAGGTGGTAAACGGTGGACGGTGAGAACCAATGAAGCGTGGAGTGATTGCAAAGGTATCTGTTCTGCTCAAGAGGAAAAGTGGAGCTTGGATGGCACAATATAGTTGCTAATAAGCAAAGAAAATCGTTAACAGCAAAACAAAGTTGAAAAAGTATTCAATGTAGGGACTGTTACTGGTTAACAAGTGTTCTAGGCCTAGCACAACACAAGGCGGTAGAGAGGCAAATAGAAGATCAGGAAGATATAAGCAGCAAGTACAGCACAAGTGTATAGGCCAACTGTTTCAAGTGCGTGCTGTCAATGCTTTTATATCTGTGCTCTCTTCACTATTTTTTTCTTTTTTTTTAAAAAATATTTTTCTGATATTTTTTGTTTTCTTGAGAGCACAAAAATAGGAAGCACACACCTTTGCAGCTCAATTGGATGTAAGATGTGGCCTATAGAAAATCAGGAAGATTCTTTAAAACTTGTGCTGAAACTTCAGAGGCCGGATAGTCTATCTTCCGAGGGGAATTTGGCCAAATAAATTTCGCCGAACACGGCAAAGCGGTGGAAAATCGGTTGCGGAATTTCGAGTAGATCAATTTGAAAAAAAAATCACCCGATTTCGAGTTCGTATGCAAAAGTTATGGCCGTTTTAAGGTAGGCTACCCGAGTTACTGTTTTTTTATGTTGATTCGAACTCGATTTTGAAAAAGATCTCGCGGGGGTATGTTGGTGTTCAGGAGCTGGTGACGGGCGGACATGGGGACGGACAGACTCATGAGTCTCCGAAGAGTGTGCGGGGACGCATTAGGCAGCGTGATGAAAGAGCATATAGGGGCCGAGAGTGGGTCATAACGCATGCGATCATACCAGCACTAAAGCACCGGATCCTATGGGAACTACAACGTTAATCATGCTTGGGTGAGAGTAGTACTAGGATGGGTGACCTCCTGTGAAGTCTTCATGTTGCATTATTTTTCGCTAGTAGGTTTTTTTATTTTTTATTTTTCCTAAATGCGTTCGCTTTGTGAAATTTTTCTTTTCATCGCCCCGTCGCGTCGGTATGTTGGTGTCTGGGAGCTGCTGACGGGCGGACATGGGGACGGACAGCCTCGTGAGTCTCCGAAGGGTATGCGGGGGCGCATTGGGCAGCGTGATGAAAGAGCATATAGGGGCCGATTGTGGGTCATATGTCGGATTCGATCATACCAGCACTAAAGCACCGGATCCCATCAGAACTCCGAAGTTAAGCGTGCTTGGGCGAGAGTAGTACTAGGATGGGTGACCTCCTGGGAAGTCCTCGTGTTGCATTCTTTTTCGCTCGTAGACCTTTCTTTATTTTTTATTTTTCTAAATGCGTTCGTTTTGTGAAATTTTTCATTTCGTCGCCCCGTCGCGGGGGTATGTTGTTGTTCGGGAGCTGGTGACGGGCGGACATGGGGACGGACAGACTCTTGAGTCTCCGAAGAGTGTGCGGGGACGCATTGGGCAGCGTGATGAAAGAGCATATAGGGGCCGAGAGTGGGTCATGACGCATGCGATCATACCAGCACTAAAGCACCGGATCCTATGAGAACTACAACGTTAATCATGCTTGGGTGAAAGTAGTACTAGGATGGGTGACCTCCTGTGAAGTCTTCGTGTTGCACTATTTTTCACTAGTAGGTTTTCTTTATTTTTTATTTTTTGTAAATGCGTACGTTTTGTGAAATTTTTCTTTTCATCGCACCGTCGCGTCGGTATGTTTGTGTCTGGGAGCTGGTGACGGGCGGACATGGGGACGGACAGACTCTTGAGTCTCCGAAGAGTGTGCGGGGACGCATTAGGCAGCGTGATGAAAGAGCATATAGGGGCCGAGAGCGGGTCATAACGCATGCGATCATACCAGCAGTAAAGCACCGGATCCTATCAGAACTACAAAGTTAATCGTGCTTGGGTGAGAGTAGTTGATTGTTATGATCTTCCATATTATAAGCATCGTCTTCACGATCTTCAGCGGGAGGCAGCCGCGCCTCAAGAGTATCCATCCGAACAACAAGATCAGCAAGTTGGCGATTCAAGGTCGTCAATGACGCCTCTGTCGATGCTTGGGTTTTGGTGAACATATCTGTCATTTCCCTCATCATGTCACGCAACTCAGTATGTTGAACACATTCATCATCAATTTTATCTTCTGCCATTGTTAGTAGTAAACAAAAGAATACAAAAAGATGTTATCCCTATCAACTATAAAGGATAGTGGCAATGTGAAAAGTGGAAGGAAGGAAACAATCTCTCTCTCTCTCTCTCTCTCTCTCAAGCATCTTACCACGTTCTTACAAGTGTTCTTACCGACACAGCAGGTGGTAAACGGTGGACGGTGAGAACCAATGAAGCGTGGAGTGATTGCAAAGGTATCTGTTCTGCTCAAGAGGAAAAGTGGAGCTTGGATGGCACAATATAGTTGCTAATAAGCAAAGAAAATCGTTAACAGCAAAACAAAGTTGAAAAAGTATTCAATGTAGGGACTGTTACTGGTTAACAAGTGTTCTAGGCCTAGCACAACACAAGGCGGTAGAGAGGCAAATAAGAGATCAGGAAGATATAAGCAGCAAGTACAGCACAAGTGTATAGGCCAACTGTTTCAAGTGCGTGCTGTCAATGCTTTTATATCTGTGCTCTCTTCACTATTTTTTTCTTTTTTTTTTTAAAAAATATTTTTCTGATATTTTTTGTTTTCTTGAGAGCACAAAAATAGGAAGCACACACCTTTGCAGCTCAATTGGATGTAAGATGTGGCCTATAGAAAATCAGGAAGATTCTTTAAAACTTGTGCTGAAACTTCAGAGGCCGGATAGTCTATCTTCCGAGGGGAATTTGGCCAAATAAATTTCGCCGAACACGGCAAAGCGGTGGAAAATCGGTTGCGGAATTTCGAGTAGATCAATTTGAAAAAAAAAATCACCCGATTTCGAGTTCGTATGCAAAAGTTATGGCCGTTTTAAGGTAGGCTACCCGAGTTACTGTTTTTTTTATGTTGATTCGAACTCGATTTTGAAAAAGATCTCGCGGGGGTATGTTGGTGTTCAGGAGCTGGTGACGGGCGGACATGGGGACGGACAGACTCATGAGTCTCCGAAGAGTGTGCGGGGACGCATTAGGCAGCGTGATGAAAGAGCATATAGGGGCCGAGAGTGGGTCATAACGCATGCGATCATACCAGCACTAAAGCACCGGATCCTATGGGAACTACAACGTTAATCATGCTTGGGTGAAAGTAGTACTAGGATGGGTGACCTCCTGTGAAGTCTTCATGTTGCATTATTTTTCGCTAGTAGGTTTTTTTATTTTTTATTTTTCCTAAATGCGTTCGCTTTGTGAAATTTTTCTTTTCATCGCCCCGTCACGTCGGTATGTTGGTGTCTGGGAGCTGCTGACGGGCGGACATGGGGACGGACAGCCTCGTGAGTCTCCGAAGGGTATGCGGGGGCGCATTGGGCAGCGTGATGAAAGAGCATATAGGGGCCGATTGTGGGTCATATGTCGGATGCGATCATACCAGCACTAAAGCACCGGATCCCATCAGAACTCCGAAGTTAAGCGTGCTTGGGCGAGAGTAGTACTAGGATGGGTGACCTCCTGGGAAGTCCTCGTGTTGCATTCTTTTTCGCTCGTAGACCTTTCTTTATTTTTTATTTTTCTAAATGCGTTCGTTTTGTGAAATTTTTCATTTCGTCGCCCCGTCGCGGGGGTATGTTGTTGTTCGGGAGCTGGTGACGGGCGGACATGGGGACGGACAGACTCTTGAGTCTCCGAAGAGTGTGCGGGGACGCATTGGGCAGCGTGATGAAAGAGCATATAGGGGCCGAGAGTGGGTCATGACGCATGCGATCATACCAGCACTAAAGCACCGGATCCTATGAGAACTACAACGTTAATCATGCTTGGGTGAAAGTAGTACTAGGATGGGTGACCTCCTGTGAAGTCTTCGTGTTGCACTATTTTTCACTAGTAGGTTTTCTTTATTTTTTATTTTTTGTAAATGCGTACGTTTTGTGAAATTTTTCTTTTCATCGCACCGTCGCGTCGGTATGTTTGTGTCTGGGAGCTGGTGACGGGCGGACATGGGGACGGACAGACTCTTGAGTCTCCGAAGAGTGTGCGGGGACGCATTAGGCAGCGTGATGAAAGAGCATATAGGGGCCGAGAGCGGGTCATAACGCATGCGATCATACCAGCAGTAAAGCACCGGATCCTATCAGAACTACAAAGTTAATCGTGCTTGGGTGAGAGTAGTTGATTGTTATGATCTTCCATATTATAAGCATCGTCTTCACGATCTTCAGCGGGAGGCAGCCGCGCCTCAAGAGTATCCATCCGAACAACAAGATCAGCAAGTTGGCGATTCAAGGTCGTCAATGACGCCTCTGTCGATGCTTGGGTTTTGGTGAACATATCTGTCATTTCCCTCATCATGTCACGCAACTCAGTATGTTGAACACATTCATCATCAATTTTATCTTCTGCCATTGTTAGTAGTAAACAAAAGAATACAAAAAGATGTTATCCCTATCAACTATAAAGGATAGTGGCAATGTGAAAAGTGGAAGGAAGGAAACAATCTCTCTCTCTCTCTCTCTCTCTCAAGCATCTTACCACGTTCTTACAAGTGTTCTTACCGACACAGCAGGTGGTAAACGGTGGACGGTGAGAACCAATGAAGCGTGGAGTGATTGCAAAGGTATCTGTTCTGCTCAAGAGGAAAAGTGGAGCTTGGATGGCACAATATAGTTGCTAATAAGCAAAGAAAATCGTTAACAGCAAAACAAAGTTGAAAAAGTATTCAATGTAGGGACTGTTACTGGTTAACAAGTGTTCTAGGCCTAGCACAACACAAGGCGGTAGAGAGGCAAATAGAAGATCAGGAAGATATAAGCAGCAAGTACAGCACAAGTGTATAGGCCAACTGTTTCAAGTGCGTGCTGTCAATGCTTTTATATCTGTGCTCTCTTCACTATTTTTTTCTTTTTTTTTTTAAAAAATATTTTTCTGATATTTTTTGTTTTCTTGAGAGCACAAAAATAGGAAGCACACACCTTTGCAGCTCAATTGGATGTAAGATGTGGCCTATAGAAAATCAGGAAGATTCTTTAAAACTTGTGCTGAAACTTCAGAGGCCGGATAGTCTATCTTCCGAGGGGAATTTGGCCAAATAAATTTCGCCGAACACGGCAAAGCGGTGGAAAATCGGTTGCGGAATTTCGAGTAGATCAATTTGAAAAAAAAAATCACCCGATTTCGAGTTCGTATGCAAAAGTTATGGCCGTTTTAAGGTAGGCTACCCGAGTTACTGTTTTTTTTATGTTGATTCGAACTCGATTTTGAAAAAGATCTCGCGGGGGTATGTTGGTGTTCAGGAGCTGGTGACGGGCGGACATGGGGACGGACAGACTCATGAGTCTCCGAAGAGTGTGCGGGGACGCATTAGGCAGAGTGATGAAAGAGCATATAGGGGCCGAGAGTGGGTCATAACGCATGCGATCATACCAGCACTAAAGCACCGGATCCTATGGGAACTACAACGTTAATCATGCTTGGGTGAAAGTAGTACTAGGATGGGTGACCTCCTGTGAAGTCTTCATGTTGCATTATTTTTCGCTAGTAGGTTTTTTTATTTTTTATTTTTCCTAAATGCGTTCGCTTTGTGAAATTTTTCTTTTCATCGCCCCGTCGCGTCGGTATGTTGGTGTCTGGGAGCTGCTGACGGGCGGACATGGGGACGGACAGCCTCGTGAGTCTCCGAAGGGTATGCGGGGGCGCATTGGGCAGCGTGATGAAAGAGCATATAGGGGCCGATTGTGGGTCATATGTCGGATTCGATCATACCAGCACTAAAGCACCGGATCCCATCAGAACTCCGAAGTTAAGCGTGCTTGGGCGAGAGTAGTACTAGGATGGGTGACCTCCTGGGAAGTCCTCGTGTTGCATTCTTTTTCGCTCGTAGACCTTTCTTTATTTTTTATTTTTCTAAATGCGTTCGTTTTGTGAAATTTTTCATTTCGTCGCCCCGTCGCGGGGGTATGTTGTTGTTCGGGAGCTGGTGACGGGCGGACATGGGGACGGACAGACTCTTGAGTCTCCGAAGAGTGTGCGGGGACGCATTGGGCAGCGTGATGAAAGAGCATATAGGGGCCGAGAGTGGGTCATGACGCATGCGATCATACCAGCACTAAAGCACCGGATCCTATGAGAACTACAACGTTAATCATGCTTGGGTGAAAGTAGTACTAGGATGGGTGACCTCCTGTGAAGTCTTCGTGTTGCACTATTTTTCACTAGTAGGTTTTCTTTATTTTTTATTTTTTGTAAATGCGTACGTTTTGTGAAATTTTTCTTTTCATCGCACCGTCGCGTCGGTATGTTTGTGTCTGGGAGCTGGTGACGGGCGGACATGGGGACGGACAGACTCTTGAGTCTCCGAAGAGTGTGCGGGGACGCATTAGGCAGCGTGATGAAAGAGCATATAGGGGCCGAGAGCGGGTCATAACGCATGCGATCATACCAGCAGTAAAGCACCGGATCCTATCAGAACTACAAAGTTAATCGTGCTTGGGTGAGAGTAGTTGATTGTTATGATCTTCCATATTATAAGCATCGTCTTCACGATCTTCAGCGGGAGGCAGCCGCGCCTCAAGAGTATCCATCCGAACAACAAGATCAGCAAGTTGGCGATTCAAGGTCGTCAATGACGCCTCTGTCGATGCTTGGGTTTTGGTGAACATATCTGTCATTTCCCTCATCATGTCACGCAACTCAGTATGTTGAACACATTCATCATCAATTTTATCTTCTGCCATTGTTAGTAGTAAACAAAAGAATACAAAAAGATGTTATCCCTATCAACTATAAAGGATAGTGGCAATGTGAAAAGTGGAAGGAAGGAAACAATCTCTCTCTCTCTCTCTCTCTCTCAAGCATCTTACCACGTTCTTACAAGTGTTCTTACCGACACAGCAGGTGGTAAACGGTGGACGGTGAGAACCAATGAAGCGTGGAGTGATTGCAAAGGTATCTGTTCTGCTCAAGAGGAAAAGTGGAGCTTGGATGGCACAATATAGTTGCTAATAAGCAAAGAAAATCGTTAACAGCAAAACAAAGTTGAAAAAGTATTCAATGTAGGGACTGTTACTGGTTAACAAGTGTTCTAGGCCTAGCACAACACAAGGCGGTAGAGAGGCAAATAGAAGATCAGGAAGATATAAGCAGCAAGTACAGCACAAGTGTATAGGCCAACTGTTTCAAGTGCGTGCTGTCAATGCTTTTATATCTGTGCTCTCTTCACTATTTTTTTCTTTTTTTTTTAAAAAATATTTTTCTGATATTTTTTGTTTTCTTGAGAGCACAAAAATAGGAAGCACACAACTTTGCAGCTCAATTGGATGTAAGATGTGGCCTATAGAAAATCAGGAAGATTCTTTAAAACTTGTGCTGAAACTTCAGAGGCCGGATAGTCTATCTTCCGAGGGGAATTTGGCCAAATAAATTTCGCCGAACACGGCAAAGCAGTGGAAAATCGGTTGCGGAATTTCGAGTAGATCAATTTGAAAAAAAAAATCACCCGATTTCGAGTTCGTATGCAAAAGTTATGGCCGTTTTAAGGTAGGCTACCCGAGTTACTGTTTTTTTTATGTTGATTCGAACTCGATTTTGAAAAAGATCTCGCGGGGGTATGTTGGTGTTCAGGAGCTGGTGACGGGCGGACATGGGGACGGACAGACTCATGAGTCTCCGAAGAGTGTGCGGGGACGCATTAGGCAGCGTGATGAAAGAGCATATAGGGGCCGAGAGTGGGTCATAACGCATGCGATCATACCAGCACTAAAGCACCGGATCCTATGAGAACTACAACGTTAATCATGCTTGGGTGAAAGTAGTACTAGGATGGGTGACCTCCTGTGAAGTCTTCGTGTTGCATTATTTTTCGCTAGTAGGTTTCTTTATTTTTTATTTTTCCTAAATGCCTTCGCTTTGTGAAATTTTTCTTTTCATCGCACCGTCGCGTCGGTATGTTGGTGTCTGGGAGCTGCTGACGGGCGGACATGGGGACGGACAGCCTCGTGAGTCTCCGAAGAGTATGCGGGGGCGCATTGGGCAGCGTGATGAAAGAGCATATAGGGGCCGATTGTGGGTCATATGTCGGATGCGATCATACCAGCACTAAAGCACCGGATCCCATCAGAACTCCGAAGTTAAGCGTGCTTGGGCGAGAGTAGTACTAGGATGGGTGACCTCCTGGGAAGTCCTCGTGTTGCATTCTTTTTCGCTCGTAGACCTTTCTTTATTTTTTATTTTTCTAAATGCGTTCGTTTTGTGAAATTTTTCATTTCGTCGCCCCGTCGCGGGGGTATGTTGTTGTTCGGGAGCTGGTGACGGGCGGACATGGGGACGGACAGACTCTTGAGTCTCCGAAGAGTGTGCGGGGACGCATTGCGCAGCGTGATGAAAGAGCATATAGGGGCCGAGAGTGGGTCATAACGCATGCGATCATACCAGCACTAAAGCACCGGATCCTATGAGAACTACAACGTTAATCATGCTTGGGTGAAAGTAGTACTAGGATGGGTGACCTCCTGTGAAGTCTTCGTGTTGCATTATTTTTCGCTAGTAGGTTTCTTTATTTTTTATTTTTCCTAAATGCCTTCGCTTTGTGAAATTTTTCTTTTCTTCGCACCGTCGCGTCGGTATGTTGGTGTCTGGGAGCTGCTGACGGGCGGACATGGGGACGGACAGCCTCGTGAGTCTCCGAAGAGTATGCGGGGGCGCATTGGGCAGCGTGATGAAAGAGCATATAGGGGCCGATTGTGGGTCATATGTCGGATGCGATCATACCAGCACTAAAGCACCGGATCCCATTAGAACTCCAAAGTTAAGCATGCTTGGGCGAGAGTAGTACTAGGATGGGTGACCTCTTGGGAAGTCCTCGTGTTGCATTCTTTTTCGCTCGTAGACCTTTCTTTATTTTTTATTTTACTAAATGCGTTCATTTTGTGAAATTTTTCATTTCGTCGCCCCGTCGCGGGTGTATGTTGTTGTTCGGGAGCTGGTGACGGGCGGACATAGGGACGGACAGACTCTTGAGTCTCCGAAGAGTGTGCGGGGACGCATTGGGCAGCGTGATGAAAGAGCATATAGGGGCCGAGAGTGGGTCATAACGCATGCGATCATACCAGCACTAAAGCACCGGATCCTATGAGAACTACAACGTTAACCATGCTTGGGTGAAAGTAGTACTAGGATGGGTGACCTCCTGTGAAGTCTTCGTGTTGCATTATTTTTCGCTAGTAGGTTTCTTTATTTTTTATTTTTCCTAAATGCGTTCGCTTTGTGAAATTTTTCTTTTCATCGCACCGTCGCGTCGGTATGTTGGTGTCTGGGAGCTGGTGACGGGCGGACATGGGGACGGACAGCCTCATGAGTCTCCGAAGGGTATGCGGGGGCGCATTGGGCAGCGTGATGAAAGAGCATATAGGGGCCGATTGTGGGTCATATGTCGGATGCGATCATACCAGCACTAAAGCACCGGATCCCATCAGAACTCCGAAGTTAAGCGTGCTTGGGCGAGAGTAGTACTAGGATGGGTGACCTCCTGGGAAGTCCTCGTGTTGCATTCTTTTTCGCTCGTAGACCTTTCTTTATTTTTTATTTTTCTAAATGCGTTCGTTTTGTGAAATTTTTCATTTCGTCGCCCCGTCGCGGGGGTATGTTGTTGTTCGGGAGCTGGTGACGGGCGGACATGGGGACGGACAGACTCTTGAGTCTCCGAAGAGTGTGCGGGGATGCATTGGGCAGCGTGATGAAAGAGCATATAGGGGCCGAGAGTGGGTCATGACGCATGCGATCATACCAGCACTAAAGCACCGGATCCTATGAGAACTACAACGTTAATCATGCTTGGGTGAAAGTAGTACTAGGATGGGTGACCTCCTGTGAAGTCTTCGTGTTGCACTATTTTTCACTAGTAGGTTTTCTTTATTTTTTATTTTTTGTAAATGCGTACGTTTTGTGAAATTTTTCTTTTCATCGCACCGTCGCGTCGGTATGTTTGTGTCTGGGAGCTGGTGACGGGCGGACATGGGGACGGACAGACTCTTGAGTCTCCGAAGAGTGTGCGGGGACGCATTAGGCAGCGTGATGAAAGAGCATATAGGGGCCGAGAGTGGGTCATAACGCATGCGATCATACCAGCACTAAAGCACCGGATCCTATGAGAACTACAACGTTAATCATGCTTGGGTGAAAGTAGTACTAGGATGGGTGACCTCCTGTGAAGTCTTCGTGTTGCATTATTTTTCGCTAGTAGGTTTTTTATTTTTTATTTTTCCTAAATGCGTTCGCTTTGTGAAATTTTTCTTTTCATCGCCCCGTCGCGTCGGTATGTTGGTGTCTGGGAGCTGCTGACGGGCGGACATGGGGACGGACAGCCTCGTGAGTCTCCAAAGAGTATGCGGGGGCGCATTGGGCAGCGTGATGAAAGAGCATATAGGGGCCGATTGTGGGTCATATGTCGGATGCGATCATACCAGCACTAAAGCACCGGATCCCATCAGAACTCCGAAGTTAAGCGTGCTTGGGCGAGAGTAGTACTAGGATGGGTGACCTCCTGGGAAGTCCTCGTGTTGCATTCTTTTTCGCTCGTAGACCTTTCTTTATTTTTTATTTTTCTAAATGCGTTCGTTTTGTGAAATTTTTCATTTCGTCGCCCCGTCGCGGGGGTATGTTGTTGTTCGGGAGCTGGTGACGGGCGGACATGGGGACGGACAGACTCTTGAGTCTCCGAAGAGTGTGCGGGGACGCATTGGGCAGCGTGATGAAAGAGCATATAGGGGCCGAGAGTGGGTCATAACGCATGCGATCATACCAGCACTAAAGCACCGGATCCTATGAGAACTACAACCTTAATCATGCTTGGGTGAAAGTAGTACTAGGATGGGTGACCTCCTGTGAAGTCTTCGTGTTGCATTTTCTTTCGCTAGTAGGTTTCTTTATTTTTTATTTTTCCTAAATGCCTTCGCTTTGTGAAATTTTTCTTTTCATCGCACCGTCGCGTCGGTATGTTGGTGTCTGGGAGCTGCTGACGGGCGGACATGGGGACGGACAGCCTCGTGAGTCTCCGAAGGGTATGCGGGGGCGCATTGGGCAGCGTGATGAAAGAGCATATAGGGGCCGATTGTGGGTCATATGTCGGATTCGATCATACCAGCACTAAAGCACCGGATCCCATCAGAACTCCGAAGTTAAGCGTGCTTGGGCGAGAGTAGTACTAGGATGGGTGACCTCCTGGGAAGTCCTCGTGTTGCATTCTTTTTCGCTCGTAGACCTTTCTTTATTTTTTATTTTTCTAAATGCGTTCGTTTTGTGAAATTTTTCATTTCGTCGCCCCGTCGCGGGGGTATGTTGTTGTTCGGGAGCTGGTGACGGGCGGACATGGGGACGGACAGACTCTTGAGTCTCCGAAGAGTGTGCGGGGACGCATTGGGCAGCGTGATGAAAGAGCATATAGGGGCCGAGAGTGGGTCATGACGCATGCGATCATACCAGCACTAAAGCACCGGATCCTATGAGAACTACAACGTTAATCATGCTTGGGTGAAAGTAGTACTAGGATGGGTGACCTCCTGCGAAGTCTTCGTGTTGCACTATTTTTCACTAGTAGGTTTTCTTTATTTTTTATTTTTTGTAAATGCGTACGTTTTGTGAAATTTTTCTTTTCATCGCACCGTCGCGTCGGTATGTTTGTGTCTGGGAGCTGGTGACGGGCGGACATGGGGACGGACAGACTCTTGAGTCTCCGAAGAGTGTGCGGGGACGCATTAGGCAGCGTGATGAAAGAGCATATAGGGGCCGAGAGCGGGTCATAACGCATGCGATCATACCAGCAGTAAAGCACCGGATCCTATCAGAACTACAAAGTTAATCGTGCTTGGGTGAGAGTAGTTGATTGTTATGATCTTCCATATTATAAGCATCGTCTTCACGATCTTCAGCGGGAGGCAGCCGCGCCTCAAGAGTATCCATCCGAACAACAAGATCAGCAAGTTGGCGATTCAAGGTCGTCAATGACGCCTCTGTCGATGCTTGGGTTTTGGTGAACATATCTGTCATTTCCCTCATCATGTCACGCAACTCAGTATGTTGAACACATTCATCATCAATTTTATCTTCTGCCATTGTTAGTAGTAAACAAAAGAATACAAAAAGATGTTATCCCTATCAACTATAAAGGATAGTGGCAATGTGAAAAGTGGAAGGAAGGAAACAATCTCTCTCTCTCTCTCTCTCTCTCTCAAGCATCTTACCACGTTCTTACAAGTGTTCTTACCGACACAGCAGGTGGTAAACGGTGGACGGTGAGAACCAATGAAGCGTGGAGTGATTGCAAAGGTATCTGTTCTGCTCAAGAGGAAAAGTGGAGCTTGGATGGCACAATATAGTTGCTAATAAGCAAAGAAAATCGTTAACAGCAAAACAAAGTTGAAAAAGTATTCAATGTAGGGACTGTTACTGGTTAACAAGTGTTCTAGGCCTAGCACAACACAAGGCGGTAGAGAGGCAAATAGAAGATCAGGAAGATATAAGCAGCAAGTACAGCACAAGTGTATAGGCCAACTGTTTCAAGTGCGTGCTGTCAATGCTTTTATATCTGTGCTCTCTTCACTATTTTTTTCTTTTTTTTTAAAAAAATATTTTTCTGATATTTTTTGTTTTCTTGAGAGCACAAAAATAGGAAGCACACAACTTTGCAGCTCAATTGGATGTAAGATGTGGCCTATAGAAAATCAGGAAGATTCTTTAAAACTTGTGCTGAAACTTCAGAGGCCGGATAGTCTATCTTCCGAGGGGAATTTGGCCAAATAAATTTCGCCGAACACGGCAAAGCTGTGGAAAATCGGTTGCGGAATTTTGAGTAGATCAATTTGAAAAAAAAAATCACCCGATTTCGAGTTCGTATGCAAAAGTTATGGCCGTTTTAAGGTAGGCTACCCGAGTTACTGTTTTTTTTATGTTGATTCGAACTCGATTTTGAAAAAGATCTCGCGGGGGTATGTTGGTGTTCAGGAGCTGGTGACGGGCGGACATGGGGACGGACAGACTCATGAGTCTCCGAAGAGTGTGCGGGGACGCATTAGGCAGCGTGATGAAAGAGCATATAGGGGCCGAGAGTGGGTCATAACGCATGCGATCATACCAGCACTAAAGCACCGGATCCTATGGGAACTACAACGTTAATCATGCTTGGGTGAAAGTAGTACTAGGATGGGTGACCTCCTGTGAAGTCTTCATGTTGCATTATTTTTCGCTAGTAGGTTTTTTTATTTTTTATTTTTCCTAAATGCGTTCGCTTTGTGAAATTTTTCTTTTCATCGCCCCGTCGCGTCGGTATGTTGGTGTCTGGGAGCTGCTGACGGGCGGACATGGGGACGGACAGCCTCGTGAGTCTCCGAAGGGTATGCGGGGGCGCATTGGGCAGCGTGATGAAAGAGCATATAGGGGCCGATTGTGGGTCATATGTCGGATTCGATCATACCAGCACTAAAGCACCGGATCCCATCAGAACTCCGAAGTTAAGCGTGCTTGGGCGAGAGTAGTACTAGGATGGGTGACCTCCTGGGATGTCCTCGTGTTGCATTCTTTTTCGCTCGTAGACCTTTCTTTATTTTTTATTTTTCTAAATGCGTTCGTTTTGTGAAATTTTTCATTTCGTCGCCCCGTCGCGGGGGTATGTTGTTGTTCGGGAGCTGGTGACGGGCGGACATGGGGACGGACAGACTCTTGAGTCTCCGAAGAGTGTGCGGGGACGCATTGGGCAGCGTGATGAAAGAGCATATAGGGGCCGAGAGTGGGTCATGACGCATGCGATCATACCAGCACTAAAGCACCGGATCCTATGAGAACTACAACGTTAATCATGCTTGGGTGAAAGTAGTACTAGGATGGGTGACCTCCTGTGAAGTCTTCGTGTTGCACTATTTTTCACTAGTAGGTTTTCTTTATTTTTTATTTTTTGTAAATGCGTACGTTTTGTGAAATTTTTCTTTTCATCGCACCGTCGCGTCGGTATGTTTGTGTCTGGGAGCTGGTGACGGGCGGACATGGGGACGGACAGACTCTTGAGTCTCCGAAGAGTGTGCGGGGACGCATTAGGCAGCGTGATGAAAGAGCATATAGGGGCCGAGAGCGGGTCATAACGCATGCGATCATACCAGCAGTAAAGCACCGGATCCTATCAGAACTACAAAGTTAATCGTGCTTGGGTGAGAGTAGTTGATTGTTATGATCTTCCATATTATAAGCATCGTCTTCACGATCTTCAGCGGGAGGCAGCCGCGCCTCAAGAGTATCCATCCGAACAACAAGATCAGCAAGTTGGCGATTCAAGGTCGTCAATGACGCCTCTGTCGATGCTTGGGTTTTGGTGAACATATCTGTCATTTCCCTCATCATGTCACGCAACTCAGTATGTTGAACACATTCATCATCAATTTTATCTTCTGCCATTGTTAGTAGTAAACAAAAGAATACAAAAAGATGTTATCCCTATCAACTATAAAGGATAGTGGCAATGTGAAAAGTGGAAGGAAGGAAACAATCTCTCTCTCTCTCTCTCTCTCTCTCAAGCATCTTACCACGTTCTTACAAGTGTTCTTACCGACACAGCAGGTGGTAAACGGTGGACGGTGAGAACCAATGAAGCGTGGAGTGATTGCAAAGGTATCTGTTCTGCTCAAGAGGAAAAGTGGAGCTTGGATGGCACAATATAGTTGCTAATAAGCAAAGAAAATCGTTAACAGCAAAACAAAGTTGAAAAAGTATTCAATGTAGGGACTGTTACTGGTTAACAAGTGTTCTAGGCCTAGCACAACACAGGCGGTAGAGAGGCAAATAGAAGATCAGGAAGATATAAGCAGCAAGTACAGCACAAGTGTATAGGCCAACTGTTTCAAGTGCGTGCTGTCAATGCTTTTATATCTGTGCTCTCTTCACTATTTTTTTCTTTTTTTTTTAAAAAATATTTTTCTGATATTTTTTGTTTTCTTGAGAGCACAAAAATAGGAAGCACACAACTTTGCAGCTCAATTGGATGTAAGATGTGGCCTATAGAAAATCAGGAAGATTCTTTAAAACTTGTGCTGAAACTTCAGAGGCCGGATAGTCTATCTTCCGAGGGGAATTTGGCCAAATAAATTTCGCCGAACACAGCAAAGCTGTGGAAAATCGGTTGCGGAATTTCGAGTAGATCAATTTGAAAAAAAAATCACCCGATTTCGAGTTCGTATGCAAAAGTTATGGCCGTTTTAAGGTAGGCTACCCGAGTTACTGTTTTTTTTATGTTGATTCGAACTCGATTTTGAAAAAGATCTCGCGGGGGTATGTTGGTGTTCAGGAGCTGGTGACGGGCGGACATGGGGACGGACAGACTCATGAGTCTCCGAAGAGTGTGCGGGGACGCATTAGGCAGCGTGATGAAAGAGCATATAGGGGCCGAGAGTGGGTCATAACGCATGCGATCATACCAGCACTAAAGCACCGGATCCTATGGGAACTACAACGTTAATCATGCTTGGGTGAGAGTAGTACTAGGATGGGTGACCTCCTGTGAAGTCTTCATGTTGCATTATTTTTCGCTAGTAGGTTTTTTTATTTTTTATTTTTCCTAAATGCGTTCGCTTTGTGAAATTTTTCTTTTCATCGCCCCGTCGCGTCGGTATGTTGGTGTCTGGGAGCTGCTGACGGGCGGACATGGGGACGGACAGCCTCGTGAGTCTCCGAAGGGTATGCGGGGGCGCATTGGGCAGCGTGATGAAAGAGCATATAGGGGCCGATTGTGGGTCATATGTCGGATTCGATCATACCAGCACTAAAGCACCGGATCCCATCAGAACTCCGAAGTTAAGCGTGCTTGGGCGAGAGTAGTACTAGGATGGGTGACCTCCTGGGAAGTCCTCGTGTTGCATTCTTTTTCGCTCGTAGACCTTTCTTTATTTTTTATTTTTCTAAATGCGTTCGTTTTGTGAAATTTTTCATTTCGTCGCCCCGTCGCGGGGGTATGTTGTTGTTCGGGAGCTGGTGACGGGCGGACATGGGGACGGACAGACTCTTGAGTCTCCGAAGAGTGTGCGGGGACGCATTGGGCAGCGTGATGAAAGAGCATATAGGGGCCGAGAGTGGGTCATGACGCATGCGATCATACCAGCACTAAAGCACCGGATCCTATGAGAACTACAACGTTAATCATGCTTGGGTGAAAGTAGTACTAGGATGGGTGACCTCCTGTGAAGTCTTCGTGTTGCACTATTTTTCACTAGTAGGTTTTCTTTATTTTTTATTTTTTGTAAATGCGTACGTTTTGTGAAATTTTTCTTTTCATCGCACCGTCGCGTCGGTATGTTTGTGTCTGGGAGCTGGTGACGGGCGGACATGGGGACGGACAGACTCTTGAGTCTCCGAAGAGTGTGCGGGGACGCATTAGGCAGCGTGATGAAAGAGCATATAGGGGCCGAGAGCGGGTCATAACGCATGCGATCATACCAGCAGTAAAGCACCGGATCCTATCAGAACTACAAAGTTAATCGTGCTTGGGTGAGAGTAGTTGATTGTTATGATCTTCCATATTATAAGCATCGTCTTCACGATCTTCAGCGGGAGGCAGCCGCGCCTCAAGAGTATCCATCCGAACAACAAGATCAGCAAGTTGGCGATTCAAGGTCGTCAATGACGCCTCTGTCGATGCTTGGGTTTTGGTGAACATATCTGTCATTTCCCTCATCATGTCACGCAACTCAGTATGTTGAACACATTCATCATCAATTTTATCTTCTGCCATTGTTAGTAGTAAACAAAAGAATACAAAAAGATGTTATCCCTATCAACTATAAAGGATAGTGGCAATGTGAAAAGTGGAAGGAAGGAAACAATCTCTCTCTCTCTCTCTCTCTCTCAAGCATCTTACCACGTTCTTACAAGTGTTCTTACCGACACAGCAGGTGGTAAACGGTGGACGGTGAGAACCAATGAAGCGTGGAGTGATTGCAAAGGTATCTGTTCTGCTCAAGAGGAAAAGTGGAGCTTGGATGGCACAAT
Organism: Neostapfia colusana; assembly: GCA_030760725.1. Taxonomy (NCBI): domain Eukaryota; kingdom Viridiplantae; phylum Streptophyta; class Magnoliopsida; order Poales; family Poaceae; genus Neostapfia; species Neostapfia colusana. Next base: position 23,751 of record JASWHV010000496.1, on the reverse strand, counting down.
ATAGTTGCTAATAAGCAAAGAAAATCGTTAACAGCAAAACAAAGTTGAAAAAGTATTCAATGTAGGGACTGTTACTGGTTAACAAGTGTTCTAGGCCTAGCACAACACAAGGCGGTAGAGAGGCAAATAGAAGATCAGGAAGATATAAGCAGCAAGTACAGCACAAGTGTATAGGCCAACTGTTTCAAGTGCGTGCTGTCAATGCTTTTATATCTGTGCTCTCTTCACTATTTTTTTCTTTTTTTTTAAAAAAATATTTTTCTGATATTTTTTGTTTTCTTGAGAGCACAAAAATAGGAAGCACACAACTTTGCAGCTCAATTGGATGTAAGATGTGGCCTATAGAAAATCAGGAAGATTCTTTAAAACTTGTGCTGAAACTTCAGAGGCCGGATAGTCTATCTTCCGAGGGGAATTTGGCCAAATAAATTTCGCCGAACACGGCAAAGCTGTGGAAAATCGGTTGCGGAATTTCGAGTAGATCAATTTGAAAAAAAAAATCACCCGATTTCGAGTTCGTATGCAAAAGTTATGGCCGTTTTAAGGTAGGCTACCCGAGTTACTGTTTTTTTTATGTTGATTCGAACTCGATTTTGAAAAAGATCTCGCGGGGGTATGTTGGTGTTCAGGAGCTGGTGACGGGCGGACATGGGGACGGACAGACTCATGAGTCTCCGAAGAGTGTGCGGGGACGCATTAGGCAGCGTGATGAAAGAGCATATAGGGGCCGAGAGTGGGTCATAACGCATGCGATCATACCAGCACTAAAGCACCGGATCCTATGGGAACTACAACGTTAATCATGCTTGGGTGAAAGTAGTACTAGGATGGGTGACCTCCTGTGAAGTCTTCATGTTGCATTATTTTTCGCTAGTAGGTTTTTTTATTTTTTATTTTTCCTAAATGCGTTCGCTAGTAGGTTTTCTTTATTTTTTATTTTTTGTAAATGCGTACGTTTTGTGAAATTTTTCTTTTCATCGCCCCGTCGCGTCGGTATGTTGGTGTCTGGGAGCTGGTGACGGGCGGACTTGGGGACGGACAGACTCGTGAGTCTCCGAAGAGTGTGCGGGGGCGCATTGGGCAGCGTGATGAAAGAGCATATAGGGGCCGAGAGCGGGTCATAACGCATGCGATCATACCAGCAGTAAAGCACCGGATCCTATGAGAACTACAACGTTAATCATGCTTGGGTGAAAGTAGTACTAGGATGGGTGACCTCCTGTGAAGTCTTCGTGTTGCATTATTTTTCGCTAGTAGGTTTTTTTATTTTTTATTTTTCCTAAATGCGTTCGCTTTGTGAAATTTTTCTTTTCATCGCCCCGTCGCGTCGGTATGTTGGTGTCTGGGAGCTGCTGACGGGCGGACATGGGGACGGACAGCCTCGTGAGTCTCCGAAGAGTATGCGGGGGCGCATTGGGCAGCGTGATGAAAGAGCATATAGGGGCCGAGAGTGGGTCATAACGCATGCGATCATACCAGCACTAAAGCACCGGATCCTATGAGAACTACAACGTTAATCATGCTTGGGTGAGAGTTGTACTAGGATGGGTGACCTCCTGTGAAGTCTTCGTGTTGCACTATTTTTCACTAGTAGGTTTTCTTTATTTTTTATTTTTTGTAAATGCGTACGTTTTGTGAAATTTTTCTTTTCATCGCCCCGTCGCGTCGGTATGTTGGTGTCTGGGAGCTGGTGACGGGCGGACTTGGGGACGGACAGACTCGTGAGTCTCCGAAGAGTGTGCGGGGGCGCATTGGGCAGCGTGATGAAAGAGCATATAGGGGCCGAGAGCGGGTCATAACGCATGCGATCATACCAGCAGTAAAGCACCGGATCCTATCAGAACTACAAAGTTAATCGTGCTTGGGTGAGAGTAGTTGATTGTTATGATCTTCCATATTATAAGCATCGTCTTCACGATCTTCAGCGGGAGGCAGCCGCGCCTCAAGAGTATCCATCCGAACAACAAGATCAGCAAGTTGGCGATTCAAGGTCGTCAATGACGCCTCTGTCGATGCTTGGGTTTTGGTGAACATATCTGTCATTTCCCACATCATGTCACGCAACTCAGTATGTTGAACACATTCATCATCAATTTTATCTTCTGCCATTGTTAGTAGTAAACAAAAGAATACAAAAAGATGTTATCCCTATCAACTATAAAGGATAGTGGCAATGTGAAAAGTGGAAGGAAGGAAACAATCTCTCTCTCTCTCTCTCTCTCAAGCATCTTACCACGTTCTTACAAGTGTTCTTACCGACACAGCAGGTGGTAAACGGTGGACGGTGAGAACCAATGAAGCGTGGAGTGATTGCAAAGGTATCTGTTCTGCTAAAGAGGAAAAGTGGAGCTTGGATGGCACAATATAGTTGCTAATAAGCAAAGAAAATCGTTAACAGCAAAACAAAGTTGAAAAAGTATTCAATGTAGGGACTGTTGCTGGTTAACAAGTGTTCTAGGCCTAGCACAACACAAGGCGGTAGAGAGGCAAATAGAAGATCAGGAAGATATAAGCAGCAAGTACAGCACAAGTGTATAGGCCAACTGTTTCAAGTGCGTGCTGTCAATGCTTTTATATCTGTGCTCTCTTCAATATTTTTTTCTTTTTTTTTAAAAAATATTTTTCTGATATTTTTTGTTTTCTTGAGAGCACAAAAATAGGAAGCACACAACTTTGCAGCTCAATTGGATGTAAGATGTGGCCTATAGAAAATCAGGAAGATTCTTTAAAATTTGTGCTGAAACTTCAGAGGCCGGATAGTCTATCTTCCGAGGGGAATTTGGCAAAATAAATTTCGCCGAACACGGCAAAGCTGTGGAAAATCGGTTGCGGAATTTCGAGTAGATCAATTTGAAAAAAAAAATCACCCGATTTCGAGTTCGTATGCAAAAGTTATGGCCGTTTTAAGGTAGGCTACCCGAGTTACTGTTTTTTTTATGTTGATTCGAACTCGATTTTGAAAAAGATCTCGCGGGGGTATGTTGGTGTTCAGGAGCTGGTGACGGGCGGACATGGGGACGGACAGACTCATGAGTCTCCGAAGAGTGTGCGGGGACGCATTAGGCAGCGTGATGAAAGAGCATATAGGGGCCGAGAGTGGGTCATAACGCATGCGATCATACCAGCACTAAAGCACCGGATCCTATGGGAACTACAACGTTAATCATGCTTGGGTGAAAGTAGTACTAGGATGGGTGACCTCCTGTGAAGTCTTCGTGTTGCATTATTTTTCGCTAGTAGGTTTTTTTATTTTTTATTTTTCCTAAATGCGTTCACTTTGTGAAATTTTTCTTTTCATCGCCCCGTCGCGTCGGTATGTTGGTGTCTGGGAGCTGCTGACGGGCGGACATGGGGACGGACAGCCTCGTGAGTCTCCGAAGGGTATGCGGGGGCGCATTGGGCAGCGTGATGAAAGAGCATATAGGGGCCGATTGTGGGTCATATGTCGGATGCGATCATACCAGCACTAAAGCACCGGATCCCATCAGAACTCCGAAGTTAAGCGTGCTTGGGCGAGAGTAGTACTAGGATGGGTGACCTCCTGGGAAGTCCTCGTGTTGCATTCTTTTTCGCTCGTAGACCTTTCTTTATTTTTTATTTTTCTAAATGCGTTCGTTTTGTGAAATTTTTCATTTCGTCGCCCCGTCGCGGGGGTATGTTGTTGTTCGGGAGCTGGTGACGGGCGGACATGGGGACGGACAGACTCTTGAGTCTCCGAAGAGTGTGCGGGGACGCATTGGGCAGCGTGATGAAAGAGCATATAGGGACCGAGAGTGGGTCATAACGCATGCGATCATACCAGCACTAAAGCACGGGATCCTATGAGAACTACAACGTTAATCATGCTTGGGTGAAAGTAGTACTAGGATGGGTGACCTCCTGTGAAGTCTTCGTGTTGCACTATTTTTCACTAGTAGGTTTTCTTTATTTTTTATTTTTTGTAAATGCGTACGTTTTGTGAATTTTTTCTTTTCATCGCACCGTCGCGTCGGTATGTTTGTGTCTGGGAGCTGGTGACGGGCGGACATGGGGACGGACAGACTCTTGAGTCTCTGAAGAGTGTGCGGGGACGCATTAGGCAGCGTGATGAAAGAGCATATAGGGGCCGAGAGTGGGTCATAACGCATGCGATCATACCAGCACTAAAGCACCGGATCCTATGAGAACTACAACGTTAATCATGCTTGGGTGAAAGTAGTACTAGGATGGGTGACCTCCTGTGAAGTCTTCGTGTTGCATTATTTTTCGCTAGTAGGTTTTTTTATTTTTTATTTTTCCTAAATGCGTTCGCTTTGTGAAATTTTTCTTTTCATCGCCCCGTCGCGTCGGTATGTTGGTGTCTGGGAGCTGCTGACGGGCGGACATGGGGACGGACAGCCTCGTGAGTCTCCGAAGAGTATGCGGGGGCGCATTGGGCAGCGTGATGAAAGAGCATATAGGGGCCGATTGTGGGTCATATGTCGGATGCGATCATACCAGCACTAAAGCACCGGATCCCATCAGAACTCCGAAGTTAAGCGTGCTTGGGCGAGAGTAGTACTAGGATGGGTGACCTCCTGGGAAGTCCTCGTGTTGCATTCTTTTTCGCTCGTAGACCTTTCTTTATTTTTTATTTTTCTAAATGCGTTCGTTTTGTGAAATTTTTCATTTCGTCGCCCCGTCGCGGGGGTATGTTGTTGTTCGGGAGCTGGTGACGGGCGGACATGGGGACGGACAGACTCTTGAGTCTCCGAAGAGTATGCGGGGGCGCATTGGGCAGCGTGATGAAAGAGCATATAGGGGCCGAGAGTGGGTCATAACGCATGCGATCATACCAGCACTAAAGCACCGGATCCTATGAGAACTACAACGTTAATCATGCTTGGGTGAGAGTTGTACTAGGATGGGTGACCTCCTGTGAAGTCTTCGTGTTGCACTATTTTTCACTAGTAGGTTTTCTTTATTTTTTATTTTTTGTAAATGCGTACGTTTTGTGAAATTTTTCTTTTCATCGCCCCGTCGCGTCGGTATGTTGGTGTCTGGGAGCTGGTGACGGGCGGACTTGGGGACGGACAGACTCGTGAGTCTCCGAAGAGTGTGCGGGGGCGCATTGGGCAGCGTGATGAAAGAGCATATAGGGGCCGAGAGCGGGTCATAACGCATGCGATCATACCAGCAGTAAAGCACCGGATCCTATCAGAACTACAAAGTTAATCGTGCTTGGGTGAGAGTAGTACTAGGATGGGTGACCTCCTGTGAAGTCTTCGTGTTGCATTATTTTTCGCTAGTAGGTTTTTTTATTTTTTATTTTTCCTAAATGCGTTCGCTTTGTGAAATTTTTCTTTTCATCGCCCCGTCGCGTCGGTATGTTGGTGTCTGGGAGCTGCTGACGGGCGGACATGGGGACGGACAGCCTCGTGAGTCTCCGAAGAGTATGCGGGGGCGCATTGGGCAGCGTGATGAAAGAGCATATAGGGGCCGAGAGTGGGTCATAACGCATGCGATCATACCAGCACTAAAGCACCGGATCCTATGAGAACTACAACGTTAATCATGCTTGGGTGAGAGTTGTACTAGGATGGGTGACCTCCTGTGAAGTCTTCGTGTTGCACTATTTTTCACTAGTAGGTTTTCTTTATTTTTTATTTTTTGTAAATGCGTACGTTTTGTGAAATTTTTCTTTTCATCGCCCCGTCGCGTCGGTATGTTGGTGTCTGGGAGCTGGTGACGGGCGGACTTGGGGACGGACAGACTCGTGAGTCTCCGAAGAGTGTGCGGGGGCGCATTGGGCAGCGTGATGAAAGAGCATATAGGGGCCGAGAGCGGGTCATAACGCATGCGATCATACCAGCAGTAAAGCACCGGATCCTATCAGAACTACAAAGTTAATCGTGCTTGGGTGAGAGTAGTTGATTGTTATGATCTTCCATATTATAAGCATCGTCTTCACGATCTTCAGCGGGAGGCAGCCGCGCCTCAAGAGTATCCATCCGAACAACAAGATCAGCAAGTTGGCGATTCAAGGTCGTCAATGACGCCTCTGTCGATGCTTGGGTTTTGGTGAACATATCTGTCATTTCCCACATCATGTCACGCAACTCAGTATGTTGAACACATTCATCATCAATTTTATCTTCTGCCATTGTTAGTAGTAAACAAAAGAATACAAAAAGATGTTATCCCTATCAACTATAAAGGATAGTGGCAATGTGAAAAGTGGAAGGAAGGAAACAATCTCTCTCTCTCTCTCTCTCTCAAGCATCTTACCACGTTCTTACAAGTGTTCTTACCGACACAGCAGGTGGTAAACGGTGGACGGTGAGAACCAATGAAGCGTGGAGTGATTGCAAAGGTATCTGTTCTGCTAAAGAGGAAAAGTGGAGCTTGGATGGCACAATATAGTTGCTAATAAGCAAAGAAAATCGTTAACAGCAAAACAAAGTTGAAAAAGTATTCAATGTAGGGACTGTTGCTGGTTAACAAGTGTTCTAGGCCTAGCACAACACAAGGCGGTAGAGAGGCAAATAGAAGATCAGGAAGATATAAGCAGCAAGTACAGCACAAGTGTATAGGCCAACTGTTTCAAGTGCGTGCTGTCAATGCTTTTATATCTGTGCTCTCTTCAATATTTTTTTCTTTTTTTTTAAAAAATATTTTTCTGATATTTTTTGTTTTCTTGAGAGCACAAAAATAGGAAGCACACAACTTTGCAGCTCAATTGGATGTAAGATGTGGCCTATAGAAAATCAGGAAGATTCTTTAAAATTTGTGCTGAAACTTCAGAGGCCGGATAGTCTATCTTCCGAGGGGAATTTGGCAAAATAAATTTCGCCGAACACGGCAAAGCTGTGGAAAATCGGTTGCGGAATTTCGAGTAGATCAATTTGAAAAAAAAAATCACCCGATTTCGAGTTCGTATGCAAAAGTTATGGCCGTTTTAAGGTAGGCTACCCGAGTTACTGTTTTTTTTATGTTGATTCGAACTCGATTTTGAAAAAGATCTCGCGGGGGTATGTTGGTGTTCAGGAGCTGGTGACGGGCGGACATGGGGACGGACAGACTCATGAGTCTCCGAAGAGTGTGCGGGGACGCATTAGGCAGCGTGATGAAAGAGCATATAGGGGCCGAGAGTGGGTCATAACGCATGCGATCATACCAGCACTAAAGCACCGGATCCTATGGGAACTACAACGTTAATCATGCTTGGGTGAAAGTAGTACTAGGATGGGTGACCTCCTGTGAAGTCTTCGTGTTGCATTATTTTTCGCTAGTAGGTTTTTTTATTTTTTATTTTTCCTAAATGCGTTCACTTTGTGAAATTTTTCTTTTCATCGCCCCGTCGCGTCGGTATGTTGGTGTCTGGGAGCTGCTGACGGGCGGACATGGGGACGGACAGCCTCGTGAGTCTCCGAAGGGTATGCGGGGGCGCATTGGGCAGCGTGATGAAAGAGCATATAGGGGCCGATTGTGGGTCATATGTCGGATGCGATCATACCAGCACTAAAGCACCGGATCCCATCAGAACTCCGAAGTTAAGCGTGCTTGGGCGAGAGTAGTACTAGGATGGGTGACCTCCTGGGAAGTCCTCGTGTTGCATTCTTTTTCGCTCGTAGACCTTTCTTTATTTTTTATTTTTCTAAATGCGTTCGTTTTGTGAAATTTTTCATTTCGTCGCCCCGTCGCGGGGGTATGTTGTTGTTCGGGAGCTGGTGACGGGCGGACATGGGGACGGACAGACTCTTGAGTCTCCGAAGAGTGTGCGGGGACGCATTGGGCAGCGTGATGAAAGAGCATATAGGGACCGAGAGTGGGTCATAACGCATGCGATCATACCAGCACTAAAGCACGGGATCCTATGAGAACTACAACGTTAATCATGCTTGGGTGAAAGTAGTACTAGGATGGGTGACCTCCTGTGAAGTCTTCGTGTTGCACTATTTTTCACTAGTAGGTTTTCTTTATTTTTTATTTTTTGTAAATGCGTACGTTTTGTGAATTTTTTCTTTTCATCGCACCGTCGCGTCGGTATGTTTGTGTCTGGGAGCTGGTGACGGGCGGACATGGGGACGGACAGACTCTTGAGTCTCTGAAGAGTGTGCGGGGACGCATTAGGCAGCGTGATGAAAGAGCATATAGGGGCCGAGAGTGGGTCATAACGCATGCGATCATACCAGCACTAAAGCACCGGATCCTATGAGAACTACAACGTTAATCATGCTTGGGTGAAAGTAGTACTAGGATGGGTGACCTCCTGTGAAGTCTTCGTGTTGCATTATTTTTCGCTAGTAGGTTTTTTTATTTTTTATTTTTCCTAAATGCGTTCGCTTTGTGAAATTTTTCTTTTCATCGCCCCGTCGCGTCGGTATGTTGGTGTCTGGGAGCTGCTGACGGGCGGACATGGGGACGGACAGCCTCGTGAGTCTCCGAAGAGTATGCGGGGGCGCATTGGGCAGCGTGATGAAAGAGCATATAGGGGCCGATTGTGGGTCATATGTCGGATGCGATCATACCAGCACTAAAGCACCGGATCCCATCAGAACTCCGAAGTTAAGCGTGCTTGGGCGAGAGTAGTACTAGGATGGGTGACCTCCTGGGAAGTCCTCGTGTTGCATTCTTTTTCGCTCGTAGACCTTTCTTTATTTTTTATTTTTCTAAATGCGTTCGTTTTGTGAAATTTTTCATTTCGTCGCCCCGTCGCGGGGGTATGTTGTTGTTCGGGAGCTGGTGACGGGCGGACATGGGGACGGACAGACTCTTGAGTCTCCGAAGAGTATGCGGGGGCGCATTGGGCAGCGTGATGAAAGAGCATATAGGGGCCGAGAGTGGGTCATAACGCATGCGATCATACCAGCACTAAAGCACCGGATCCTATGAGAACTACAACGTTAATCATGCTTGGGTGAGAGTTGTACTAGGATGGGTGACCTCCTGTGAAGTCTTCGTGTTGCACTATTTTTCACTAGTAGGTTTTCTTTATTTTTTATTTTTTGTAAATGCGTACGTTTTGTGAAATTTTTCTTTTCATCGCCCCGTCGCGTCGGTATGTTGGTGTCTGGGAGCTGGTGACGGGCGGACTTGGGGACGGACAGACTCGTGAGTCTCCGAAGAGTGTGCGGGGGCGCATTGGGCAGCGTGATGAAAGAGCATATAGGGGCCGAGAGCGGGTCATAACGCATGCGATCATACCAGCAGTAAAGCACCGGATCCTATCAGAACTACAAAGTTAATCGTGCTTGGGTGAGAGTAGTACTAGGATGGGTGACCTCCTGTGAAGTCTTCGTGTTGCATTATTTTTCGCTAGTAGGTTTTTTTATTTTTTATTTTTCCTAAATGCGTTCGCTTTGTGAAATTTTTCTTTTCATCGCCCCGTCGCGTCGGTATGTTGGTGTCTGGGAGCTGCTGACGGGCGGACATGGGGACGGACAGCCTCGTGAGTCTCCGAAGAGTATGCGGGGGCGCATTGGGCAGCGTGATGAAAGAGCATATAGGGGCCGAGAGTGGGTCATAACGCATGCGATCATACCAGCACTAAAGCACCGGATCCTATGAGAACTACAACGTTAATCATGCTTGGGTGAGAGTTGTACTAGGATGGGTGACCTCCTGTGAAGTCTTCGTGTTGCACTATTTTTCACTAGTAGGTTTTCTTTATTTTTTATTTTTTGTAAATGCGTACGTTTTGTGAAATTTTTCTTTTCATCGCCCCGTCGCGTCGGTATGTTGGTGTCTGGGAGCTGGTGACGGGCGGACTTGGGGACGGACAGACTCGTGAGTCTCCGAAGAGTGTGCGGGGGCGCATTGGGCAGCGTGATGAAAGAGCATATAGGGGCCGAGAGCGGGTCATAACGCATGCGATCATACCAGCAGTAAAGCACCGGATCCTATCAGAACTACAAAGTTAATCGTGCTTGGGTGAGAGTAGTTGATTGTTATGATCTTCCATATTATAAGCATCGTCTTCACGATCTTCAGCGGGAGGCAGCCGCGCCTCAAGAGTATCCATCCGAACAACAAGATCAGCAAGTTGGCGATTCAAGGTCGTCAATGACGCCTCTGTCGATGCTTGGGTTTTGGTGAACATATCTGTCATTTCCCACATCATGTCACGCAACTCAGTATGTTGAACACATTCATCATCAATTTTATCTTCTGCCATTGTTAGTAGTAAACAAAAGAATACAAAAAGATGTTATCCCTATCAACTATAAAGGATAGTGGCAATGTGAAAAGTGGAAGGAAGGAAACAATCTCTCTCTCTCTCTCTCTCTCAAGCATCTTACCACGTTCTTACAAGTGTTCTTACCGACACAGCAGGTGGTAAACGGTGGACGGTGAGAACCAATGAAGCGTGGAGTGATTGCAAAGGTATCTGTTCTGCTAAAGAGGAAAAGTGGAGCTTGGATGGCACAATATAGTTGCTAATAAGCAAAGAAAATCGTTAACAGCAAAACAAAGTTGAAAAAGTATTCAATGTAGGGACTGTTGCTGGTTAACAAGTGTTCTAGGCCTAGCACAACACAAGGCGGTAGAGAGGCAAATAGAAGATCAGGAAGATATAAGCAGCAAGTACAGCACAAGTGTATAGGCCAACTGTTTCAAGTGCGTGCTGTCAATGCTTTTATATCTGTGCTCTCTTCAATATTTTTTTCTTTTTTTTTAAAAAATATTTTTCTGATATTTTTTGTTTTCTTGAGAGCACAAAAATAGGAAGCACACAACTTTGCAGCTCAATTGGATGTAAGATGTGGCCTATAGAAAATCAGGAAGATTCTTTAAAATTTGTGCTGAAACTTCAGAGGCCGGATAGTCTATCTTCCGAGGGGAATTTGGCAAAATAAATTTCGCCGAACACGGCAAAGCTGTGGAAAATCGGTTGCGGAATTTCGAGTAGATCAATTTGAAAAAAAAAATCACCCGATTTCGAGTTCGTATGCAAAAGTTATGGCCGTTTTAAGGTAGGCTACCCGAGTTACTGTTTTTTTTATGTTGATTCGAACTCGATTTTGAAAAAGATCTCGCGGGGGTATGTTGGTGTTCAGGAGCTGGTGACGGGCGGACATGGGGACGGACAGACTCATGAGTCTCCGAAGAGTGTGCGGGGACGCATTAGGCAGCGTGATGAAAGAGCATATAGGGGCCGAGAGTGGGTCATAACGCATGCGATCATACCAGCACTAAAGCACCGGATCCTATGGGAACTACAACGTTAATCATGCTTGGGTGAAAGTAGTACTAGGATGGGTGACCTCCTGTGAAGTCTTCGTGTTGCATTATTTTTCGCTAGTAGGTTTTTTTATTTTTTATTTTTCCTAAATGCGTTCACTTTGTGAAATTTTTCTTTTCATCGCCCCGTCGCGTCGGTATGTTGGTGTCTGGGAGCTGCTGACGGGCGGACATGGGGACGGACAGCCTCGTGAGTCTCCGAAGGGTATGCGGGGGCGCATTGGGCAGCGTGATGAAAGAGCATATAGGGGCCGATTGTGGGTCATATGTCGGATGCGATCATACCAGCACTAAAGCACCGGATCCCATCAGAACTCCGAAGTTAAGCGTGCTTGGGCGAGAGTAGTACTAGGATGGGTGACCTCCTGGGAAGTCCTCGTGTTGCATTCTTTTTCGCTCGTAGACCTTTCTTTATTTTTTATTTTTCTAAATGCGTTCGTTTTGTGAAATTTTTCATTTCGTCGCCCCGTCGCGGGGGTATGTTGTTGTTCGGGAGCTGGTGACGGGCGGACATGGGGACGGACAGACTCTTGAGTCTCCGAAGAGTGTGCGGGGACGCATTGGGCAGCGTGATGAAAGAGCATATAGGGACCGAGAGTGGGTCATAACGCATGCGATCATACCAGCACTAAAGCACGGGATCCTATGAGAACTACAACGTTAATCATGCTTGGGTGAAAGTAGTACTAGGATGGGTGACCTCCTGTGAAGTCTTCGTGTTGCACTATTTTTCACTAGTAGGTTTTCTTTATTTTTTATTTTTTGTAAATGCGTACGTTTTGTGAATTTTTTCTTTTCATCGCACCGTCGCGTCGGTATGTTTGTGTCTGGGAGCTGGTGACGGGCGGACATGGGGACGGACAGACTCTTGAGTCTCTGAAGAGTGTGCGGGGACGCATTAGGCAGCGTGATGAAAGAGCATATAGGGGCCGAGAGTGGGTCATAACGCATGCGATCATACCAGCACTAAAGCACCGGATCCTATGAGAACTACAACGTTAATCATGCTTGGGTGAAAGTAGTACTAGGATGGGTGACCTCCTGTGAAGTCTTCGTGTTGCATTATTTTTCGCTAGTAGGTTTTTTTATTTTTTATTTTTCCTAAATGCGTTCGCTTTGTGAAATTTTTCTTTTCATCGCCCCGTCGCGTCGGTATGTTGGTGTCTGGGAGCTGCTGACGGGCGGACATGGGGACGGACAGCCTCGTGAGTCTCCGAAGAGTATGCGGGGGCGCATTGGGCAGCGTGATGAAAGAGCATATAGGGGCCGATTGTGGGTCATATGTCGGATGCGATCATACCAGCACTAAAGCACCGGATCCCATCAGAACTCCGAAGTTAAGCGTGCTTGGGCGAGAGTAGTACTAGGATGGGTGACCTCCTGGGAAGTCCTCGTGTTGCATTCTTTTTCGCTCGTAGACCTTTCTTTATTTTTTATTTTTCTAAATGCGTTCGTTTTGTGAAATTTTTCATTTCGTCGCCCCGTCGCGGGGGTATGTTGTTGTTCGGGAGCTGGTGACGGGCGGACATGGGGACGGACAGACTCTTGAGTCTCCGAAGAGTATGCGGGGGCGCATTGGGCAGCGTGATGAAAGAGCATATAGGGGCCGAGAGTGGGTCATAACGCATGCGATCATACCAGCACTAAAGCACCGGATCCTATGAGAACTACAACGTTAATCATGCTTGGGTGAGAGTTGTACTAGGATGGGTGACCTCCTGTGAAGTCTTCGTGTTGCACTATTTTTCACTAGTAGGTTTTCTTTATTTTTTATTTTTTGTAAATGCGTACGTTTTGTGAAATTTTTCTTTTCATCGCCCCGTCGCGTCGGTATGTTGGTGTCTGGGAGCTGGTGACGGGCGGACTTGGGGACGGACAGACTCGTGAGTCTCCGAAGAGTGTGCGGGGGCGCATTGGGCAGCGTGATGAAAGAGCATATAGGGGCCGAGAGCGGGTCATAACGCATGCGATCATACCAGCAGTAAAGCACCGGATCCTATCAGAACTACAAAGTTAATCGTGCTTGGGTGAGAGTAGTACTAGGATGGGTGACCTCCTGTGAAGTCTTCGTGTTGCATTATTTTTCGCTAGTAGGTTTTTTTATTTTTTATTTTTCCTAAATGCGTTCGCTTTGTGAAATTTTTCTTTTCATCGCCCCGTCGCGTCGGTATGTTGGTGTCTGGGAGCTGCTGACGGGCGGACATGGGGACGGACAGCCTCGTGAGTCTCCGAAGAGTATGCGGGGGCGCATTGGGCAGCGTGATGAAAGAGCATATAGGGGCCGAGAGTGGGTCATAACGCATGCGATCATACCAGCACTAAAGCACCGGATCCTATGAGAACTACAACGTTAATCATGCTTGGGTGAGAGTTGTACTAGGATGGGTGACCTCCTGTGAAGTCTTCGTGTTGCACTATTTTTCACTAGTAGGTTTTCTTTATTTTTTATTTTTTGTAAATGCGTACGTTTTGTGAAATTTTTCTTTTCATCGCCCCGTCGCGTCGGTATGTTGGTGTCTGGGAGCTGGTGACGGGCGGACTTGGGGACGGACAGACTCGTGAGTCTCCGAAGAGTGTGCGGGGGCGCATTGGGCAGCGTGATGAAAGAGCATATAGGGGCCGAGAGCGGGTCATAACGCATGCGATCATACCAGCAGTAAAGCACCGGATCCTATCAGAACTACAAAGTTAATCGTGCTTGGGTGAGAGTAGTTGATTGTTATGATCTTCCATATTATAAGCATCGTCTTCACGATCTTCAGCGGGAGGCAGCCGCGCCTCAAGAGTATCCATCCGAACAACAAGATCAGCAAGTTGGCGATTCAAGGTCGTCAATGACGCCTCTGTCGATGCTTGGGTTTTGGTGAACATATCTGTCATTTCCCACATCATGTCACGCAACTCAGTATGTTGAACACATTCATCATCAATTTTATCTTCTGCCATTGTTAGTAGTAAACAAAAGAATACAAAAAGATGTTATCCCTATCAACTATAAAGGATAGTGGCAATGTGAAAAGTGGAAGGAAGGAAACAATCTCTCTCTCTCTCTCTCTCTCAAGCATCTTACCACGTTCTTACAAGTGTTCTTACCGACACAGCAGGTGGTAAACGGTGGACGGTGAGAACCAATGAAGCGTGGAGTGATTGCAAAGGTATCTGTTCTGCTAAAGAGGAAAAGTGGAGCTTGGATGGCACAATATAGTTGCTAATAAGCAAAGAAAATCGTTAACAGCAAAACAAAGTTGAAAAAGTATTCAATGTAGGGACTGTTGCTGGTTAACAAGTGTTCTAGGCCTAGCACAACACAAGGCGGTAGAGAGGCAAATAGAAGATCAGGAAGATATAAGCAGCAAGTACAGCACAAGTGTATAGGCCAACTGTTTCAAGTGCGTGCTGTCAATGCTTTTATATCTGTGCTCTCTTCAATATTTTTTTCTTTTTTTTTAAAAAATATTTTTCTGATATTTTTTGTTTTCTTGAGAGCACAAAAATAGGAAGCACACAACTTTGCAGCTCAATTGGATGTAAGATGTGGCCTATAGAAAATCAGGAAGATTCTTTAAAATTTGTGCTGAAACTTCAGAGGCCGGATAGTCTATCTTCCGAGGGGAATTTGGCAAAATAAATTTCGCCGAACACGGCAAAGCTGTGGAAAATCGGTTGCGGAATTTCGAGTAGATCAATTTGAAAAAAAAAATCACCCGATTTCGAGTTCGTATGCAAAAGTTATGGCCGTTTTAAGGTAGGCTACCCGAGTTACTGTTTTTTTTATGTTGATTCGAACTCGATTTTGAAAAAGATCTCGCGGGGGTATGTTGGTGTTCAGGAGCTGGTGACGGGCGGACATGGGGACGGACAGACTCATGAGTCTCCGAAGAGTGTGCGGGGACGCATTAGGCAGCGTGATGAAAGAGCATATAGGGGCCGAGAGTGGGTCATAACGCATGCGATCATACCAGCACTAAAGCACCGGATCCTATGGGAACTACAACGTTAATCATGCTTGGGTGAAAGTAGTACTAGGATGGGTGACCTCCTGTGAAGTCTTCGTGTTGCATTATTTTTCGCTAGTAGGTTTTTTTATTTTTTATTTTTCCTAAATGCGTTCACTTTGTGAAATTTTTCTTTTCATCGCCCCGTCGCGTCGGTATGTTGGTGTCTGGGAGCTGCTGACGGGCGGACATGGGGACGGACAGCCTCGTGAGTCTCCGAAGGGTATGCGGGGGCGCATTGGGCAGCGTGATGAAAGAGCATATAGGGGCCGATTGTGGGTCATATGTCGGATGCGATCATACCAGCACTAAAGCACCGGATCCCATCAGAACTCCGAAGTTAAGCGTGCTTGGGCGAGAGTAGTACTAGGATGGGTGACCTCCTGGGAAGTCCTCGTGTTGCATTCTTTTTCGCTCGTAGACCTTTCTTTATTTTTTATTTTTCTAAATGCGTTCGTTTTGTGAAATTTTTCATTTCGTCGCCCCGTCGCGGGGGTATGTTGTTGTTCGGGAGCTGGTGACGGGCGGACATGGGGACGGACAGACTCTTGAGTCTCCGAAGAGTGTGCGGGGACGCATTGGGCAGCGTGATGAAAGAGCATATAGGGACCGAGAGTGGGTCATAACGCATGCGATCATACCAGCACTAAAGCACGGGATCCTATGAGAACTACAACGTTAATCATGCTTGGGTGAAAGTAGTACTAGGATGGGTGACCTCCTGTGAAGTCTTCGTGTTGCACTATTTTTCACTAGTAGGTTTTCTTTATTTTTTATTTTTTGTAAATGCGTACGTTTTGTGAATTTTTTCTTTTCATCGCACCGTCGCGTCGGTATGTTTGTGTCTGGGAGCTGGTGACGGGCGGACATGGGGACGGACAGACTCTTGAGTCTCTGAAGAGTGTGCGGGGACGCATTAGGCAGCGTGATGAAAGAGCATATAGGGGCCGAGAGTGGGTCATAACGCATGCGATCATACCAGCACTAAAGCACCGGATCCTATGAGAACTACAACGTTAATCATGCTTGGGTGAAAGTAGTACTAGGATGGGTGACCTCCTGTGAAGTCTTCGTGTTGCATTATTTTTCGCTAGTAGGTTTTTTTATTTTTTATTTTTCCTAAATGCGTTCGCTTTGTGAAATTTTTCTTTTCATCGCCCCGTCGCGTCGGTATGTTGGTGTCTGGGAGCTGCTGACGGGCGGACATGGGGACGGACAGCCTCGTGAGTCTCCGAAGAGTATGCGGGGGCGCATTGGGCAGCGTGATGAAAGAGCATATAGGGGCCGATTGTGGGTCATATGTCGGATGCGATCATACCAGCACTAAAGCACCGGATCCCATCAGAACTCCGAAGTTAAGCGTGCTTGGGCGAGAGTAGTACTAGGATGGGTGACCTCCTGGGAAGTCCTCGTGTTGCATTCTTTTTCGCTCGTAGACCTTTCTTTATTTTTTATTTTTCTAAATGCGTTCGTTTTGTGAAATTTTTCATTTCGTCGCCCCGTCGCGGGGGTATGTTGTTGTTCGGGAGCTGGTGACGGGCGGACATGGGGACGGACAGACTCTTGAGTCTCCGAAGAGTATGCGGGGGCGCATTGGGCAGCGTGATGAAAGAGCATATAGGGGCCGAGAGTGGGTCATAACGCATGCGATCATACCAGCACTAAAGCACCGGATCCTATGAGAACTACAACGTTAATCATGCTTGGGTGAGAGTTGTACTAGGATGGGTGACCTCCTGTGAAGTCTTCGTGTTGCACTATTTTTCACTAGTAGGTTTTCTTTATTTTTTATTTTTTGTAAATGCGTACGTTTTGTGAAATTTTTCTTTTCATCGCCCCGTCGCGTCGGTATGTTGGTGTCTGGGAGCTGGTGACGGGCGGACTTGGGGACGGACAGACTCGTGAGTCTCCGAAGAGTGTGCGGGGGCGCATTGGGCAGCGTGATGAAAGAGCATATAGGGGCCGAGAGCGGGTCATAACGCATGCGATCATACCAGCAGTAAAGCACCGGATCCTATCAGAACTACAAAGTTAATCGTGCTTGGGTGAGAGTAGTACTAGGATGGGTGACCTCCTGTGAAGTCTTCGTGTTGCATTATTTTTCGCTAGTAGGTTTTTTTATTTTTTATTTTTCCTAAATGCGTTCGCTTTGTGAAATTTTTCTTTTCATCGCCCCGTCGCGTCGGTATGTTGGTGTCTGGGAGCTGCTGACGGGCGGACATGGGGACGGACAGCCTCGTGAGTCTCCGAAGAGTATGCGGGGGCGCATTGGGCAGCGTGATGAAAGAGCATATAGGGGCCGAGAGTGGGTCATAACGCATGCGATCATACCAGCACTAAAGCACCGGATCCTATGAGAACTACAACGTTAATCATGCTTGGGTGAGAGTTGTACTAGGATGGGTGACCTCCTGTGAAGTCTTCGTGTTGCACTATTTTTCACTAGTAGGTTTTCTTTATTTTTTATTTTTTGTAAATGCGTACGTTTTGTGAAATTTTTCTTTTCATCGCCCCGTCGCGTCGGTATGTTGGTGTCTGGGAGCTGGTGACGGGCGGACTTGGGGACGGACAGACTCGTGAGTCTCCGAAGAGTGTGCGGGGGCGCATTGGGCAGCGTGATGAAAGAGCATATAGGGGCCGAGAGCGGGTCATAACGCATGCGATCATACCAGCAGTAAAGCACCGGATCCTATCAGAACTACAAAGTTAATCGTGCTTGGGTGAGAGTAGTTGATTGTTATGATCTTCCATATTATAAGCATCGTCTTCACGATCTTCAGCGGGAGGCAGCCGCGCCTCAAGAGTATCCATCCGAACAACAAGATCAGCAAGTTGGCGATTCAAGGTCGTCAATGACGCCTCTGTCGATGCTTGGGTTTTGGTGAACATATCTGTCATTTCCCACATCATGTCACGCAACTCAGTATGTTGAACACATTCATCATCAATTTTATCTTCTGCCATTGTTAGTAGTAAACAAAAGAATACAAAAAGATGTTATCCCTATCAACTATAAAGGATAGTGGCAATGTGAAAAGTGGAAGGAAGGAAACAATCTCTCTCTCTCTCTCTCTCAAGCATCTTACCACGTTCTTACAAGTGTTCTTACCGACACAGCAGGTGGTAAACGGTGGACGGTGAGAACCAATGAAGCGTGGAGTGATTGCAAAGGTATCTGTTCTGCTAAAGAGGAAAAGTGGAGCTTGGATGGCACAATATAGTTGCTAATAAGCAAAGAAAATCGTTAACAGCAAAACAAAGTTGAAAAAGTATTCAATGTAGGGACTGTTGCTGGTTAACAAGTGTTCTAGGCCTAGCACAACACAAGGCGGTAGAGAGGCAAATAGAAGATCAGGAAGATATAAGCAGCAAGTACAGCACAAGTGTATAGGCCAACTGTTTCAAGTGCGTGCTGTCAATGCTTTTATATCTGTGCTCTCTTCAATATTTTTTTCTTTTTTTTTAAAAAATATTTTTCTGATATTTTTTGTTTTCTTGAGAGCACAAAAATAGGAAGCACACAACTTTGCAGCTCAATTGGATGTAAGATGTGGCCTATAGAAAATCAGGAAGATTCTTTAAAATTTGTGCTGAAACTTCAGAGGCCGGATAGTCTATCTTCCGAGGGGAATTTGGCAAAATAAATTTCGCCGAACACGGCAAAGCTGTGGAAAATCGGTTGCGGAATTTCGAGTAGATCAATTTGAAAAAAAAAATCACCCGATTTCGAGTTCGTATGCAAAAGTTATGGCCGTTTTAAGGTAGGCTACCCGAGTTACTGTTTTTTTTATGTTGATTCGAACTCGATTTTGAAAAAGATCTCGCGGGGGTATGTTGGTGTTCAGGAGCTGGTGACGGGCGGACATGGGGACGGACAGACTCATGAGTCTCCGAAGAGTGTGCGGGGACGCATTAGGCAGCGTGATGAAAGAGCATATAGGGGCCGAGAGTGGGTCATAACGCATGCGATCATACCAGCACTAAAGCACCGGATCCTATGGGAACTACAACGTTAATCATGCTTGGGTGAAAGTAGTACTAGGATGGGTGACCTCCTGTGAAGTCTTCGTGTTGCATTATTTTTCGCTAGTAGGTTTTTTTATTTTTTATTTTTCCTAAATGCGTTCACTTTGTGAAATTTTTCTTTTCATCGCCCCGTCGCGTCGGTATGTTGGTGTCTGGGAGCTGCTGACGGGCGGACATGGGGACGGACAGCCTCGTGAGTCTCCGAAGGGTATGCGGGGGCGCATTGGGCAGCGTGATGAAAGAGCATATAGGGGCCGATTGTGGGTCATATGTCGGATGCGATCATACCAGCACTAAAGCACCGGATCCCATCAGAACTCCGAAGTTAAGCGTGCTTGGGCGAGAGTAGTACTAGGATGGGTGACCTCCTGGGAAGTCCTCGTGTTGCATTCTTTTTCGCTCGTAGACCTTTCTTTATTTTTTATTTTTCTAAATGCGTTCGTTTTGTGAAATTTTTCATTTCGTCGCCCCGTCGCGGGGGTATGTTGTTGTTCGGGAGCTGGTGACGGGCGGACATGGGGACGGACAGACTCTTGAGTCTCCGAAGAGTGTGCGGGGACGCATTGGGCAGCGTGATGAAAGAGCATATAGGGACCGAGAGTGGGTCATAACGCATGCGATCATACCAGCACTAAAGCACGGGATCCTATGAGAACTACAACGTTAATCATGCTTGGGTGAAAGTAGTACTAGGATGGGTGACCTCCTGTGAAGTCTTCGTGTTGCACTATTTTTCACTAGTAGGTTTTCTTTATTTTTTATTTTTTGTAAATGCGTACGTTTTGTGAATTTTTTCTTTTCATCGCACCGTCGCGTCGGTATGTTTGTGTCTGGGAGCTGGTGACGGGCGGACATGGGGACGGACAGACTCTTGAGTCTCTGAAGAGTGTGCGGGGACGCATTAGGCAGCGTGATGAAAGAGCATATAGGGGCCGAGAGTGGGTCATAACGCATGCGATCATACCAGCACTAAAGCACCGGATCCTATGAGAACTACAACGTTAATCATGCTTGGGTGAAAGTAGTACTAGGATGGGTGACCTCCTGTGAAGTCTTCGTGTTGCATTATTTTTCGCTAGTAGGTTTTTTTATTTTTTATTTTTCCTAAATGCGTTCGCTTTGTGAAATTTTTCTTTTCATCGCCCCGTCGCGTCGGTATGTTGGTGTCTGGGAGCTGCTGACGGGCGGACATGGGGACGGACAGCCTCGTGAGTCTCCGAAGAGTATGCGGGGGCGCATTGGGCAGCGTGATGAAAGAGCATATAGGGGCCGATTGTGGGTCATATGTCGGATGCGATCATACCAGCACTAAAGCACCGGATCCCATCAGAACTCCGAAGTTAAGCGTGCTTGGGCGAGAGTAGTACTAGGATGGGTGACCTCCTGGGAAGTCCTCGTGTTGCATTCTTTTTCGCTCGTAGACCTTTCTTTATTTTTTATTTTTCTAAATGCGTTCGTTTTGTGAAATTTTTCATTTCGTCGCCCCGTCGCGGGGGTATGTTGTTGTTCGGGAGCTGGTGACGGGCGGACATGGGGACGGACAGACTCTTGAGTCTCCGAAGAGTATGCGGGGGCGCATTGGGCAGCGTGATGAAAGAGCATATAGGGGCCGAGAGTGGGTCATAACGCATGCGATCATACCAGCACTAAAGCACCGGATCCTATGAGAACTACAACGTTAATCATGCTTGGGTGAGAGTTGTACTAGGATGGGTGACCTCCTGTGAAGTCTTCGTGTTGCACTATTTTTCACTAGTAGGTTTTCTTTATTTTTTATTTTTTGTAAATGCGTACGTTTTGTGAAATTTTTCTTTTCATCGCCCCGTCGCGTCGGTATGTTGGTGTCTGGGAGCTGGTGACGGGCGGACTTGGGGACGGACAGACTCGTGAGTCTCCGAAGAGTGTGCGGGGGCGCATTGGGCAGCGTGATGAAAGAGCATATAGGGGCCGAGAGCGGGTCATAACGCATGCGATCATACCAGCAGTAAAGCACCGGATCCTATCAGAACTACAAAGTTAATCGTGCTTGGGTGAGAGTAGTTGATTGTTATGATCTTCCATATTATAAGCATCGTCTTCACGATCTTCAGCGGGAGGCAGCCGCGCCTCAAGAGTATCCATCCGAACAACAAGATCAGCAAGTTGGCGATTCAAGGTCGTCAATGACGCCTCTGTCGATGCTTGGGTTTTGGTGAACATATCTGTCATTTCCCACATCATGTCACGCAACTCAGTATGTTGAACACATTCATCATCAATTTTATCTTCTGCCATTGTTAGTAGTAAACAAAAGAATACAAAAAGATGTTATCCCTATCAACTATAAAGGATAGTGGCAATGTGAAAAGTGGAAGGAAGGAAACAATCTCTCTCTCTCTCTCTCTCAAGCATCTTACCACGTTCTTACAAGTGTTCTTACCGACACAGCAGGTGGTAAACGGTGGACGGTGAGAACCAATGAAGCGTGGAGTGATTGCAAAGGTATCTGTTCTGCTAAAGAGGAAAAGTGGAGCTTGGATGGCACAATATAGTTGCTAATAAGCAAAGAAAATCGTTAACAGCAAAACAAAGTTGAAAAAGTATTCAATGTAGGGACTGTTGCTGGTTAACAAGTGTTCTAGGCCTAGCACAACACAAGGCGGTAGAGAGGCAAATAGAAGATCAGGAAGATATAAGCAGCAAGTACAGCACAAGTGTATAGGCCAACTGTTTCAAGTGCGTGCTGTCAATGCTTTTATATCTGTGCTCTCTTCAATATTTTTTTCTTTTTTTTTAAAAAATATTTTTCTGATATTTTTTGTTTTCTTGAGAGCACAAAAATAGGAAGCACACAACTTTGCAGCTCAATTGGATGTAAGATGTGGCCTATAGAAAATCAGGAAGATTCTTTAAAATTTGTGCTGAAACTTCAGAGGCCGGATAGTCTATCTTCCGAGGGGAATTTGGCAAAATAAATTTCGCCGAACACGGCAAAGCTGTGGAAAATCGGTTGCGGAATTTCGAGTAGATCAATTTGAAAAAAAAAATCACCCGATTTCGAGTTCGTATGCAAAAGTTATGGCCGTTTTAAGGTAGGCTACCCGAGTTACTGTTTTTTTTATGTTGATTCGAACTCGATTTTGAAAAAGATCTCGCGGGGGTATGTTGGTGTTCAGGAGCTGGTGACGGGCGGACATGGGGACGGACAGACTCATGAGTCTCCGAAGAGTGTGCGGGGACGCATTAGGCAGCGTGATGAAAGAGCATATAGGGGCCGAGAGTGGGTCATAACGCATGCGATCATACCAGCACTAAAGCACCGGATCCTATGGGAACTACAACGTTAATCATGCTTGGGTGAAAGTAGTACTAGGATGGGTGACCTCCTGTGAAGTCTTCGTGTTGCATTATTTTTCGCTAGTAGGTTTTTTTATTTTTTATTTTTCCTAAATGCGTTCACTTTGTGAAATTTTTCTTTTCATCGCCCCGTCGCGTCGGTATGTTGGTGTCTGGGAGCTGCTGACGGGCGGACATGGGGACGGACAGCCTCGTGAGTCTCCGAAGGGTATGCGGGGGCGCATTGGGCAGCGTGATGAAAGAGCATATAGGGGCCGATTGTGGGTCATATGTCGGATGCGATCATACCAGCACTAAAGCACCGGATCCCATCAGAACTCCGAAGTTAAGCGTGCTTGGGCGAGAGTAGTACTAGGATGGGTGACCTCCTGGGAAGTCCTCGTGTTGCATTCTTTTTCGCTCGTAGACCTTTCTTTATTTTTTATTTTTCTAAATGCGTTCGTTTTGTGAAATTTTTCATTTCGTCGCCCCGTCGCGGGGGTATGTTGTTGTTCGGGAGCTGGTGACGGGCGGACATGGGGACGGACAGACTCTTGAGTCTCCGAAGAGTGTGCGGGGACGCATTGGGCAGCGTGATGAAAGAGCATATAGGGACCGAGAGTGGGTCATAACGCATGCGATCATACCAGCACTAAAGCACGGGATCCTATGAGAACTACAACGTTAATCATGCTTGGGTGAAAGTAGTACTAGGATGGGTGACCTCCTGTGAAGTCTTCGTGTTGCACTATTTTTCACTAGTAGGTTTTCTTTATTTTTTATTTTTTGTAAATGCGTACGTTTTGTGAATTTTTTCTTTTCATCGCACCGTCGCGTCGGTATGTTTGTGTCTGGGAGCTGGTGACGGGCGGACATGGGGACGGACAGACTCTTGAGTCTCTGAAGAGTGTGCGGGGACGCATTAGGCAGCGTGATGAAAGAGCATATAGGGGCCGAGAGTGGGTCATAACGCATGCGATCATACCAGCACTAAAGCACCGGATCCTATGAGAACTACAACGTTAATCATGCTTGGGTGAAAGTAGTACTAGGATGGGTGACCTCCTGTGAAGTCTTCGTGTTGCATTATTTTTCGCTAGTAGGTTTTTTTATTTTTTATTTTTCCTAAATGCGTTCGCTTTGTGAAATTTTTCTTTTCATCGCCCCGTCGCGTCGGTATGTTGGTGTCTGGGAGCTGCTGACGGGCGGACAT
>JASWHV010000495.1:40000-41501 GCA_030760725.1 Neostapfia colusana | reverse complement strand
GTCTTCGGTGAGATGTGTTCTGGCGGCTGAGAGGCTGCTGGTCATGTCAGGCTGTTGGCTGATGGGTGCGAAACTGTCGGAAACGGGAAACATGGTGCATCCACGTGTCTTCGGTGAGACGTGTTCAGGTGGCCGACAGGCTGCTGGTACATTTCAAGCTGTTGGCGAACGGGCGCGAAACTGTCGGATACGGGAAACACGGTGCACCCATGGTGTCATCGGTGAGATGTGTTCTGGTGGCTGACAGGCTGCTGGTACATTTCAAGCTGTTGGCGAATGGGCGCGAAACTGTTGGATACGGGAAACACGGTGCACCTGTCGTGGCTTCGGTGAGACGTGTTCTGGCGGCTGAGAGGCTGCTGGTCATGTCAAGCTATTGGCTGATGGGTGTGAAACTGTCGGATATGGGAAACACGGTGCACCCACGTGTCTTCGGTGAGATGTGTTCAGGTGGCTGAGAGGCTGCCGGTCATTTCAAGCTGCTTGCGAAGTGGTGTGATACTGTTGGATACGTGAAACACCCACTGTGTCTTTGGTGAGACGTGTTCCGGTGGCTGACAGGCTGCTGGTACATTTCAAGCTGTTGGCGAATGGGTGTGAAACTGTTGGATATGGGACACACGGTGCACCCGCCTTGTCTTTGGAGAGACGTGTTCCGGTGGCTGAGAGGCTGCTGGTCATTTCAAGCTGATGGTGATGCGGTGTGATACTGTTTGATACGTGAAACTTCGTGCACCCACCTTGTCTTCGGTGAGATGCGTTCTGGCGGCTGAGAGGCTGCTGGTCATGTCAAGCTGTTGGCTGATGGGTGCGAAACTGTCGGAAACGGGAAACATGGTGCATCCATGTGTCTTCGGTGAGATGTGTTCCGGTGTCTTAGAGACTGCCGGTCATTTCAAGCTGTAAGTGAATGGTTGCGAAACTGTGGGATATGGAAAACACGGTGCACCCACCGTGTCTTCGGTGAGACGTGTTCTGGTGGCTGACAGGCTGCTGGTACATTTCAAGCTGTTGGCGAATGGGCGCGAAACTGTCGGATACGGGAAACACGGTGCACCCTCCGTGTCTTCGGTGAGACGTGTTCTGGTGGCTGAGAGGCTGCTGGTCATTTCAAGCTGTTGGCGAATCGGTGCAAAACTGTCGGATACGGTAAACACGGTGCACCCGCCGTGGCTTCGGTGAGATGTGTTCCGGTGGCTGAGAAGCTGCTGGTCATTTCAAGCTGTTGGCGAATGGGTGCAAAACTGTCGGATAAGGGACACATGGTGCACCCACCCTCGTCTTCAGAGAGACGTGTTCCTGTGGCTGAGAGGCTGCTGGTCATTTCAAGCTGTTGGCGAAGCGGTGCGATTCTGTTGGATACGTGAAACATGGTGCACCCACCTTGTCTTCGGTGAGACGTGTTCCGGCGGCTGAGAGGATGCTGGTCATGACAAGCTGTTGGCTGATGGGTGCGAAACTGTCGGATACGGGAAACATGGTGCACCCACCGTGTCTTCGG
>JASWHV010000495.1:25000-32500 GCA_030760725.1 Neostapfia colusana | reverse complement strand
CTTTTTGGGCTTCTCCCAAATAGTGCGCTCAGCAGTCCCAAAAATCCCCCATACTCCTGGGAGGGGGGGCGCTCCTAAGGTATATTAGGGGGGGGTGGTCTGTCAGCTCGGGGCAAAGTAGGATGATGTCGGATACTGAAAGGAACCTTGATTACCTCCCCTCGCGGTGTACTACATCCACCGGATCTCGGTGTTGGGATGATCCAAGGCTGCCAACATCCTACCGGCCTTGGGGACCTTCACTGAGATGAACACAGATGCGACGGTGCAACACGGATTTTGGCTTCGGGACACATTGTGCCACCCTTTTTGGGTGGATACATCATCCTGGTGCCAGATAAACGTGGCTGTGGCGTCCCCCGGGTATGGGACGGATTGTTGGCTGGATGGTTACCGGTCCGTTTTCCTGTCGGGGTGGGCAGTGCTCAAACCAGATTCTTGTGGGCTTAGGGTGTTGTGGCCTTACTATTTAGTGAATTGCATGTACCCAATGCTTGAAGATCTGGTTGCACTGTCAGCCATCGCAATGGTGGGCTGGTGGCCGTACGGATTCTGGTTTATCATGCGATGGTATGGACCGATACGGGTATTACGGTGCACCCACCGTGTCTTCGGTGAGATGTGTTGTGGCGGCTGACAGGCTGCTGGTACATTTCAAGCTGTTGGCGAATGGGCGCGAAACTGTCCGATATGGGAAACACGGCGCACCCTCCGTGTCTTCGGTGAGACGTGTTCTGGTGGCTGAGAGGCTGCTGGTCATTTCAAGCTGTTGGCGAATGGGTGCAAAACTGTCGGATACGGGACACACGGTGCACCCTCCTTGTCTTCGGAGAGATGTGTTCCGGTGGCTGAGAGGCTGCTGGTCATTTCAAGCTGTTGGCGAAGCGGTGTGATACTGTTGGATATGTGAAACATCGTGCACCCACCATGTCTTCGGTGAGATGTGTTCTGGCGGCTGAGAGGCTGCTGGTCATGTCAGGCTGTTGGCTGATGGGTGCGAAACTGTCGGAAACGGGAAACACGGTGCATCCACGTGTCTTCGGTGAGACGTGTTCAGGTGGCCGACAGGCTGCTGGTACATTTCAAGCTGTTGGCGAACGGGCGTGAAACTGTCGGATACGGGAAACACGGTGCACCCATGGTGTCATCGGTGAGATGTGTTCTGGTGGCTGACAGGCTGCTGGTACATTTCAAGCTGTTGGCGAATGGGCGCGAAACTGTTGGATACGGGAAACACGGTGCACCTGTCGTGGCTTCGGTGAGACGTGTTCTGGCGGCTGAGAGGCTGCTGGTCATGTCAAGCTATTGGCTGATGGGTGTGAAACTGTTGGATATGGGAAACACGGTGAACCCACGTGTCTTCGGTGAGATGTGTTCAGGTGGCTGAGAGGCTGCCGGTCATTTCAAGCTGCTTGCGAAGTGGTGTGATACTGTTGGATACGTGAAACACCCACTGTGTCTTTGGTGAGACGTGTTCCGGTGGCTGACAGGCTGCTGGTACATTTCAAGCTGTTGGCGAATGGGTGTGAAACTGTTGGATATGGGACACACGGTGCACCCGCCTTGTCTTTGGAGAGACGTGTTCCGGTGGCTGAGAGGCTGCTGGTCATTTCAAGCTGATGGTGATGTGGTGTGATACTGTTTGATACGTGAAACTTCGTGCACCCACCTTGTCTTCGGTGAGATGCGTTCTGGCGGCTGAGAGGCTGCTGGTTATGTCAAGCTGTTGGCTGATGGGTGCGAAACTGTCGGAAACGGGAAACATGGTGCATCCATGTGTCTTCGGTGAGATGTGTTCCGGTGTCTTAGAGACTGCCGGTCATTTCAAGCTGTAAGTGAATGGTTGCGAAACTGTGGGATATGGAAAACACGGTGCACCCACCGTGTCTTCGGTGAGACGTGTTCTGGTGGCTGACAGGCTGCTGGTACATTTCAAGCTGTTGGCGAATGGGCGCGAAACTGTCGGATACGGGAAACACGGTGCACCCTCCGTGTCTTCGGTGAGACGTGTTCTGGTGGCTGAGAGGCTGCTGGTCATTTCAAGCTGTTGGCGAATCGGTGCAAAACTGTCGGATACGGTAAACATGGTGCACCCGCCGTGGCTTCGGTGAGATGTGTTCCGGTGGCTGAGAAGCTGCTGGTCATTTCAAGCTGTTGGCGAATGGGTGCAAAACTGTCGGATAAGGGACACAT
Source organism: Neostapfia colusana (assembly GCA_030760725.1). NCBI lineage: Eukaryota > Viridiplantae > Streptophyta > Magnoliopsida > Poales > Poaceae > Neostapfia > Neostapfia colusana. The sequence goes on along the minus strand of JASWHV010000495.1, from coordinate 30,307 downwards.
GGTGCACCCACCCTCGTCTTCAGAGAGACGTGTTCCTGTGGCTGAGAGGCTGCTGGTCATTTCAAGCTGTTGGCGAAGCGGTGCGATTCTGTTGGATACGTGAAACATGGTGCACCCACCTTGTCTTTGGTGAGACGTGTTCCGGCGGCTGAGAGATGGGAAAACTCGTGAACATGTGTCCCGGGGGCGGACGGACCTCAACGGAACACACGTTCGGATGGTAAAACTTGATGGTTTTTCATGCGTGGATGGCCATCTGGGTCGAAATGAGGAAAGTTGGGAAAGTCGGTAAAACTCACTAACTGGGATCCCCGGTGGCCCGACGGGACCTTGGCTGAATAATCATTCGGACGGTGCATTTTGAAGGTTTTGGAATGCATGGATGGCCTCCTGGGTCAAAATCGGGAAAGTCGGGATCTCAGGAACTCGGGTCCAGGGATGCCGTACTGTACACAGCAGGAGGCCTCCGGAAAGAATACGGGAAGTCTGGGAACCCAAGTTGAAACTAGATAACCCACCCGTTTTGGAGGCTTGGCGCGGCAAAACCAGAAAAATACCACTTTTTGGGCTTCTCCCATATAGTGCGCTCAGCAGTCCCAAAAATCCCCCATACTCCTGGGAGGGGGGGCGCTCCTAAGGTATATTAGGGGGAGGTGGTCTGTCAGCTCGCGGCAAAGTAGGATGATGTCGGATACTGAAAGGAACCTTGATTACCTCCCCTCGCGGTGTACTACATCCACCGGATCTCGGTGTTGGGATGATCCAAGGCTGCCAACATCCTACCGGCCTTGGGGACCTTCACTGAGATGAACACAGATGCGACGGTGCAACACGGATTTTGGCTTCGGGACACATTGTGCCACCCTTTTTGGGTGGATACATATCCTGGTGCCAGATAAACGTGGCTGTGGCGTCCCCCGGGTATGGGACGGATTGTTGGCTGGATGGTTACCGGTCCGTTTTCCTGTCGGGGTGGGCAGTGCTCAAACCAGATTCTTGTGGGCTTAGGGTGTTGTGGCCTTACTATTTAGTGAATTGCATGTACCCAATGCTTGAAGATCTGGTTGCACTGTCAGCCATCGCAATGGTGGGCTGGTGGCCGTACGGATTCTGGTTTATCATGCGATGGTATGGACCGATACGGGTATTACGGTGCACCCACCGTGTCTTCGGTGAGATGTGTTGTGGCGGCTGACAGGCTGCTGGTACATTTCAAGCTGTTGGCGAATGGGCGCGAAACTGTCCGATATGGGAAACACGGCGCACCCTCCGTGTCTTCGGTGAGACGTGTTCTGGTGGCTGAGAGGCTGCTGGTCATTTCAAGCTGTTGGCGAATGGGTGCGAAACTGTCGGATACTGGACACACGGTGCACCCTCCTTGTCTTCGGAGAGATGTGTTCCGGTGGCTGAGAGGCTGCTGGTCATTTCAAGCTGTTGGCGAAGCGGTGTGATACTGTTGGATATGTGAAACATCGTGCACCCACCATGTCTTCGGTGAGATGTGTTCTGGCGGCTGAGAGGCTGCTGGTCATGTCAGGCTGTTGGCTGATGGGTGCGAAACTGTCGGAAACGGGAAACACGGTGCATCCACGTGTCTTCGGTGAGACGTGTTCAGGTGGCCGACAGGCTGCTGGTACATTTCAAGCTGTTGGCGAACGGGCGCGAAACTGTCGGATACGGGAAACACGGTGCACCCATGGTGTCATCGGTGAGATGTGTTCTGGTGGCTGACAGGCTGCTGGTACATTTCAAGCTGTTGGCGAATGGGCGCGAAACTGTTGGATACGGGAAACACGGTGCACCTGTCGTGGCTTCGGTGAGACGTGTTCTGGCGGCTGAGAGGCTGCTGGTCATGTCAAGCTATTGGCTGATGGGTGTGAAACTGTCGGATATGGGAAACACGGTGCACCCACGTGTCTTCGGTGAGATGTGTTCAGGTGGCTGAGAGGCTGCCGGTCATTTCAAGCTGCTTGCGAAGTGGTGTGATACTGTTGGATACGTGAAACACCCACTGTGTCTTTGGTGAGACATGTTCCGGTGGCTGACAGGCTGCTGGTACATTTCAAGCTGTTGGCGAATGGGTGTGAAACTGTTGGATATGGGACACACGGTGCACCCGCCTTGTCTTTGGAGAGACGTGTTCCGGTGGCTGAGAGGCTGCTGGTCATTTCAAGCTGATGGTGATGCGGTGTGATACTGTTTGATACGTGAAACTTCGTGCACCCACCTTGTCTTTGGTGAGATGCGTTCTGGCGGCTGAGAGGCTGCTGGTCATGTCAAGCTGTTGGCTGATGGGTGCGAAACTGTCGGAAACGGGAAACATGGTGCATCCATGTGTCTTCGGTGAGATGTGTTCCGGTGTCTTAGAGACTGCCGGTCATTTCAAGCTGTAAGTGAATGGTTGCGAAACTGTGGGATATGGAAAACACGGTGCACCCACCGTGTCTTCGGTGAGACGTGTTCTGGTGGCTGACAGGCTGCTGGTACATTTCAAGCTGTTGGCGAATGGGCGCGAAACTGTCGGATACGGGAAACACGGTGCACCCTCCGTGTCTTCGGTGAGACGTGTTCTGGTGGCTGAGAGGCTGCTGGTCATTTCAAGCTGTTGGCGAATCGGTGCAAAACTGTCGGATACGGTAAACATGGTGCACCCGCCGTGGCTTCGGTGAGATGTGTTCCGGTGGCTGAGAAGCTGCTGGTCATTTCAAGCTGTTGGCGAATGGGTGCAAAACTGTCGGATAAGGGACACATGGTGCACCCACCCTCGTCTTCAGAGAGACGTGTTCCTGTGGCTGAGAGGCTGCTGGTCATTTCAAGCTGTTGGCGAAGCGGTGCGATTCTGTTGGATACGTGAAACATGGTGCACCCACCTTGTCTTCGGTGAGACGTGTTCCGGCGGCTGAGAGATGGGAAAACTCGTGAACATGTGTCCCGGGGGCGGACGGACCTCAACGGAACACACGTTCGGATGGTAAAACTTGATGGTTTTTCATGCGTGGATGGCCATCTGGGTCGAAATGAGGAAAGTTGGGAAAGTCGGTAAAACTCACTAACTGGGATCCCCGGTGGCCCGACGGGACCTTGGCTGAATAATCATTCGGACGGTGCATTTTGAAGGTTTTGGAATGCATGGATGGCCTCCTGGGTCGAAATCGGGAAAGTCGGGATCTCAGGAACTCGGGTCCAGGGATGCCGTACTGTACACAGCAGGAGGCCTCCGGAAAGAATACGGGAAGTCTGGGAACCCAAGTTGAAACTAGATAACCCACCCGTTTTGGAGGCTTGGCGCGGCAAAACCAGAAAAATACCACTTTTTGGGCTTCTCCCAAATAGTGCGCTCAGCAGTCCCAAAAATCCCCCATACTCCTGGGAGGGGGGGCGCTCCTAAGGTATATTAGGGGGAGGTGGTCTGTCAGCTCGGGGCAAAGTAGGATGATGTCGGATACTGAAAGGAACCTTGATTACCTCCCCTCGCGGTGTACTACATCCACCGGATCTCGGTGTTGGGATGATCCAAGGCTGCCAACATCCTACCGGCCTTGGGGACCTTCACTGAGATGAACACAGATGCGACGGTGCAACACGGATTTTGGCTTTGGGACACATTGTGGCACCCTTTTTGGGTGGATACATCATCCTGGTGCCAGATAAACGTGGCTGTGGCGTCCCCCGGGTATGGGACGGATTGTTGGCTGGATGGTTACCGGTCCGTTTTCCTGTCGGGGTGGGCAGTGCTCAAACCAGATTCTTGTGGGCTTAGGGTGTTGTGGCCTTACTATTTAGTGAATTGCATGTACCCAATGCTTGAAGATCTGGTTGCACTGTCAGCCATCGCAATGGTGGGCTGGTGGCCGTACGAATTCTGGTTTATCATGCGATGGTATGGACCGATACGGGTATTACGGTGCACCCACCGTGTCTTCGGTGAGATGTGTTCTGGCGGCTGACAGGCTGCTGGTACATTTCAAGCTGTTGGCGAATGGGCGCGAAACTGTCCGATATGGGAAACACGGCGCACCCTCCGTGTCTTCGGTGAGACGTGTTCTGGTGGCTGAGAGGCTGCTGGTCATTTCAAGCTGTTGGCGAATGGGTGCGAAACTGTCGGATACGGGACACACGGTGCACCCTCCTTGTCTTCGGAGAGATGTGTTCCGGTGGCTGAGAGGCTGCTGGTCATTTCAAGCTGTTGGCGAAGCGGTGTGATACTGTTGGATATGTGAAACATCGTGCACCCACCATGTCTTCGGTGAGATGTGTTCTGGCGGCTGAGAGGCTGCTGGTCATGTCAGGCTGTTGGCTGATGGGTGCGAAACTGTCGGAAACGGGAAACACGGTGCATCCACGTGTCTTCGGTGAGACGTGTTCAGGTGGCCGACAGGCTGCTGGTACATTTCAAGCTGTTGGCGAACGGGCGCGAAACTGTCGGATACGGGAAACACGGTGCACCCATGGTGTCATCGGTGAGATGTGTTCTGGTGGCTGACAGGCTGCTGGTACATTTCAAGCTGTTGGCGAATGGGCGCGAAACTGTTGGATACGGGAAACACGGTGCACCTGTCGTGGCTTTGGTGAGACGTGTTCTGGCGGCTGAGAGGCTGCTGGTCATGTCAAGCTATTGGCTGATGGGTGTGAAACTGTCGGATATGGGAAACACGGTGCACCCACGTGTCTTCGGTGAGATGTGTTCAGGTGGCTGAGAGGCTGCCGGTCATTTCAAGCTGCTCGCGAAGTGGTGTGATACTGTTGGATACGTGAAACACCCACTGTGTCTTTGGTGAGACGTGTTCTGGTGGCTGACAGGCTGCTGGTACATTTCAAGCTGTTGGCGAATGGGTGTGAAACTGTTGGATATGGGACACACGGTGCACCCGCCTTGTCTTTGGAGAGACGTGTTCCGGTGGCTGAGAGGCTGCTGGTCATTTCAATCTGATGGTGATGCGGTGTGATACTGTTTGATACGTGAAACTTCGTGCACCCACCTTGTCTTCGGTGAGATGCGTTCTGGCGGCTGAGAGGCTGCTGGTCATGTCAAGCTGTTGGCTGATGGGTGCGAAACTGTCGGAAACGGGAAACATGGTGCATCCATGTGTCTTCGGTGAGATGTGTTCCGGTGTCTTAGAGACTGCCGGTCATTTCAAGCTGTAAGTGAATGGTTGCGAAACTGTGGGATATGGAAAACACGGTGCACCCACCGTGTCTTCGGTGAGACGTGTTCTGGTGGCTGACAGGCTGCTGGTACATTTCAAGCTGTTGGCGAATGGGCGCGAAACTGTCGGATACGGGAAACACGGTGCACCCTCCGTGTCT
>JASWHV010000495.1:12500-15000 GCA_030760725.1 Neostapfia colusana | reverse complement strand
TGCACCCACCGTGTCTTCGGTGAGATGTGTTCTGGCGGCTGACAGGCTGCTGGTACATTTCAAGCTGTTGGCGAATGGGCGCGAAACTGTCCGATATGGGAAACACGGCGCACCCTCCGTGTCTTCGGTGAGACGTGTTCTGGTGGCTGAGAGGCTGCTGGTCATTTCAAGCTGTTGGCGAATGGGTGCGAAACTGTCCGATACGGGACACACGGTGCACCCTCCTTGTCTTCGGAGAGATGTGTTCCGGTGGCTGAGAGGCTGCTGGTCATTTCAAGCTGTTGGCGAAGCGGTGTGATACTGTTGGATATGTGAAACATCGTGCACCCACCATGTCTTCGGTGAGATGTGTTCTGGCGGCTGAGAGGCTGCTGGTCATGTCAGGCTGTTGGCTGATGGGTGCGAAACTGTCGGAAACGGGAAACACGGTGCATCCACGTGTCTTCGGTGAGACGTGTTCAGGTGGCCGACAGGCTGCTGGTACATTTCAAGCTGTTGGCGAACGGGCGTGAAACTGTCAGATACGGGAAACACGGTGCACCCATGGTGTCATCGGTGAGATGTGTTCTGGTGGCTGACAGGCTGCTGGTACATTTCAAGCTGTTGGCGAATGGGCGCGAAACTGTTGGATACGGGAAACACGGTGCACCTGTCGTGGCTTCGGTGAGACGTGTTCTGGCGGCTGAGAGGCTGCTGGTCATGTCAAGCTATTGGCTGATGGGTGTGAAACTGTCGGATATGGGAAACACGGTGCACCCACGTGTCTTCGGTGAGATGTGTTCAGGTGGCTGAGAGGCTGCCGGTCATTTCAAGCTGCTTGCGAAGTGGTGTGATACTGTTGGATACGTGAAACACCCTCTGTGTCTTTGGTGAGACGTGTTCCGGTGGCTGACAGGCTGCTGGTACATTTCAAGCTGTTGGCGAATGGGTGTGAAACTGTTGGATATGGGACACACGGTGCACCCGCCTTGTCTTTGGAGAGACGTGTTCTGGTGGCTGAGAGGCTGCTGGTCATTTCAAGCTGATGGTGATGCGGTGTGATACTGTTTGATACGTGAAACTTCGTGCACCCACCTTGTCTTCGGTGAGATGCGTTCTGGCGGCTGAGAGGCTGCTGGTCATGTCAAGCTGTTGGCTGATGGGTGCGAAACTGTCGGAAATGGGAAACATGGTGCATCCATGTGTCTTCGGTGAGATGTGTTCCGGTGTCTTAGAGACTGCCGGTCATTTCAAGCTGTAAGTGAATGGTTGCGAAACTGTGGGATATGGAAAACACGGTGCACCCACCGTGTCTTCGGTGAGACGTGTTCTGGTGGCTGACAGGCTGCTGGTACATTTCAAGCTGTTGGCGAATGGGCGCGAAACTGTCGGATACGGGAAACACGGTGCACCCTCCGTGTCTTCGGTGAGACGTGTTCTGGCCGCTGACAGGCTGCTGGTACATTTCAAGCTGTTGGCGAATTGGCGCGAAACTGTCGGATACGGGAAACACGGTGCACCCTCCGTGTCTTCGGTGAGACGTGTTCTGGTGGCTGAGAGGCTGCTGGTCATTTCAAGCTGTTGACGAATGGGTGCGAAACTGTGGGATACGGGAAACATGGAGCACCCACCTTTGTCTTCGGTGAGACGTGTTCCGGCGGCTGACAGGCTGCTGGTACATTTCAAGCTGTTGCGGAATGGGCGTGAAACTGTCGGATACAGGAAACACGGTGCACCCAGCTTGGCTTCTGTGAGACGTGTTCCAGCGGCTGAGATGCTGCTGGTCATGTAAAGCTGTTTGCTGATGGGTGTGAAACTGTCGGATACGGGAAACACGGTGCTCCCACCTTGTCTCGGAGAGACGTGTTCCGGTGGCTGAGAGATGGGAAAACTCGTGAACATGTGTCCCGGGGGCGGACGGACCTCAACGGAACACACGTTCGGATGGTAAAACTTGATGGTTTTTCATGCGTGGATGGCCATCTGGGTCGAAATGAGGAAAGTTGGGAAAGTCGGTAAAACTCACTAACTGGGATCCCCGGTGGCCCGACGGGACCTTGGCTGAATAATCATTCGGACGGTGCATTTTGAAGGTTTTGGAATGCATGGATGGCCTCCTGGGTCGAAATCGGGAAAGTCGGGATCTCAGGAACTCGGGTCCAGGGAGGCCGTACTGTACACAGCAGGAGGCTTCCGGAAAGAATACGGGAAGTCTGGGAACCCAAGTTGAAACTAGATAACCAACCCGTTTTGGAGGCTTGGCGCGGCAAAACCAGAAAAATACCACTTTTTGGGCTTCTCCCAAATAGTGCGCTCAGCAGTCCCAAAAATCCCCCATACTCCTGGGAGGGGGGGCGCTCCTAAGGTATATTAGGGGGAGGTGGTCTGTCAGCTCGGGGCAAAGTAGGATGATGTCGGATACTGAAAGGAACCTTGATTACCTCCCCTCGCGGTGTACTACATCCACCGGATCTCGGTGTTGGGATGATCCAAGGCTGCCAACATCCTACCGGCCTTGGGG
>JASWHV010000495.1:0-2500 GCA_030760725.1 Neostapfia colusana | reverse complement strand
CTTTTTGGGTGGATACATCATCCTGGTGCCAGATAAACGTGGCTGTGGCGTCCCCCGGGTATGGGTCGGATTGTTGGCTGGATGGTTACCGGTCCGTTTTCCTGTCGGGGTGGGCAGTGCTCAAACCAGATTCTTGTGGGCTTAGGGTGTTGTGGCCATACTATTTAGTGAACTGCATGTACCCAACGCTTGAAGATCTGGTTACACTGCCAGCCATCGCAATGGTGGGCTGGTGGCCGTACGGGTTCTTGTTTATCATGCGATGGTATGGCCCGGTAAGGGTATTACGGTGCACCCACCGTGTCTTCGGTGAGACGTGTTCTGGCCGCTGACAGGCTGCTGGTACATTTCAAGCTGTTGGCGAATGGGCGCGAAACTGTCGGATACGGGAAACACGGTGCACCCTCCGTGTCTTCGGTGCGACGTGTTCTGGTGGCTGAGAGGCTGCTGGTCATTTCAAGCTGTTGACGAATGGGTGCGAAACTGTGGGATACGGGAAACATGGAGCACCCACCTTTGTCTTCGGTGAGACGTGTTCCGGCGGCTGACAGGCTGCTGGTACATTTCAAGCTGTTGCGGAATGGGCGTGAAACTGTCGGATACAGGAAACACGGTGCACCCACCTTGGCTTCTGTGAGACGTGTTCCAGCGGCTGAGATGCTGCTGGTCATGTAAAGCTGTTTGCTGATGGGTGTGAAACTGTCGGATACGGGAAACACGGTGCTCCCACCTTGTCTCGGAGAGACGTGTTCCGGTGGCTGAGAGATGGGAAAACTCGTGAACATGTGTCCCGGGGGCGGACGGACCTCAACGGAACACACGTTCGGATGGTAAAACTTGATGGTTTTTCATGCGTGGATGGCCATCTGGGTCGAAATGAGGAAAGTTGGGAAAGTCGGTAAAACTCACTAACTGGGATCCCCGGTGGCCCGACGGGACCTTGGCTGAATAATCATTCGGACGGTGCATTTTGAAGGTTTTGGAATGCATGGATGGCCTCCTGGGTCGAAATCGGGAAAGTCGGGATCTCAGGAACTCGGGTCCAGGGATGCCGTACTGTACACAGCAGGAGGCCTCCGGAAAGAATACGGGAAGTCTGGGAACCCAAGTTGAAACTAGATAACCCACCCGTTTTGGAGGCTTGGCGCGGCAAAACCAGAAAAATACCACTTTTTGGGCTTCTCCCAAATAGTGCGCTCAGCAGTCCCAAAAATCCCCCATACTCCTGGGAGGGGGGGCGCTCCTAAGGTATATTAGGGGGAGGTGGTCTGTCAGCTCGGGGCAAAGTAGGATGATGTCGGATACTGAAAGGAACCTTGATTACCTCCCCTCGCGGTGTACTACATCCACCGGATCTCGGTGTTGGGATGATCCAAGGCTGCCAACATCCTACCGGCCTTGGGGACCTTCACTGAGATGAACACAGATGCGACGGTGCAACACGGATTTTGGCTTCGGGACACATTGTGCCACCCTTTTTGGGTGGATACATCATCCTGGTGCCAGATAAACGTGGCTGTGGCGTCCCCCGGGTATGGGACGGATTGTTGGCTGGATGGTTACCGGTCCGTTTTCCTGTCGGGGTGGGCAGTGCTCAAACCAGATTCTTGTGGGCTTAGGGTGTTGTGGCCTTACTATTTAGTGAATTGCATGTACCCAATGCTTGAAGATCTGGTTGCACTGTCAGCCATCGCAATGGTGGGCTGGTGGCCGTACGGATTCTGGTTTATCATGCGATGGTATGGACCGATACGGGTATTACGGTGCACCCACCGTGTCTTCGGTGAGATGTGTTCTGGCGGCTGACAGGCTGCTGGTACATTTCAAGCTGTTGGCGAATGGGCGCGAAACTGTCCGATATGGGAAACACGGCGCACCCTCCGTGTCTTCGGTGAGACGTGTTCTGGTGGCTGAGAGGCTGCTGGTCATTTCAAGCTGTTGGCGAATGGGTGCGAAACTGTCGGATACGGGACACACGGTGCACCCTCCTTGTCTTCGGAGAGATGTGTTCCGGTGGCTGAGAGGCTGCTGGTCATTTCAAGCTGTTGGCGAAGCGGTGTGATACTGTTGGATATGTGAAACATCGTGCACCCACCATGTCTTCGGTGAGATGTGTTCTGGCGGCTGAGAGGCTGCTGGTCATGTCAGGCTGTTGGCTGATGGGTGCGAAACTGTCGGAAACGGGAAACACGGTGCATCCACGTGTCTTCGGTGAGACGTGTTCAGGTGGCCGACAGGCTGCTGGTACATTTCAAGCTGTTGGCGAACGGGCGCGAAACTGTCGGATACGGGAAACACGGTGCACCCATGGTGTCATCGGTGAGATGTGTTCTGGTGGCTGACAGGCTGCTGGTACATTTCAAGCTGTTGGCGAATGGGCGCGAAACTGTTGGATACGGGAAACACGGTGCACCTGTCGTGGCTTCGGTGAGACGTGTTCTGGCGGCTGAGAGGCTGCTGGTCATGTCAAGCTATTGGCTGATGGGTGTGAAACTGTCGG
>JASWHV010000494.1:37500-40000 GCA_030760725.1 Neostapfia colusana | reverse complement strand
TGCCATTTGATGTACTTTAACACAGCAGGAGGCCTCCGGAAAGAATACGGGAAGTCTGGGGAACCCAAGTTGAAACTAGATAACCCACCCGTTTTGGAGGCTTGGCGCGGCAAAACCAGAAAAATACCACTTTTTGGGCTTCTCCCAAATAGTGCGCTCAGCAGTCCCAAAAATCCCCCATACTCCTGGGAGGGGGGGCGCTCCTAAGGTATATTAGGGGGAGGTGGTCTGTCAGCTCGGGGCAAAGTAGGATGATGTCGGATACTGAAAGGAACCTTGATTACCTCCCCTCGCGGTGTACTACATCCACCGGATCTTGGTGTTTGGATGATCCAAGGCTGCCAACATCCTACCGGCCTTGGGGACCTTCACTGAGATGAACACAGATGTGACGGTGCAACACGGATTTTGGCTTCGGGACACATTGTGCCATCCTTTTTGGGTGGATACATCATCCTGGTGCCAGATAAACGTGGCTGTGGCGTCCCCCGGGTATGGGTCGGATTGTTGGCTGGATGGTTACCGGTCCGTTTTCCTGTCGGGGTGGGCAGTGCTCAAACCAGATTCTTGTGGGCTTAGGGTGTTGTGGCCATACTATTTAGTGAACTGCATGTACCCAACGCTTGAAGATCTGGTTACACTGCCAGCCATCGCAATGGTGGGCTGGTGGCCGTACGGGTTCTTGTTTATCATGCGATGGTATGGCCCGGTAAGGGTATTACGGTGCACCCACCGTGTCTTCGGTGAGACGTGTTCTGGCCGCTGACAGGCTGCTGGTACATTTCAAGCTGTTGGCGAATGGGCGCGAAACTGTCGGATACGGGAAACACGGTGCACCCTCCGTGTCTTCGGTGAGACGTGTTCTGGTGGCTGAGAGGCTGCTGGTCATTTCAAGCTGTTGACGAATGGGTGCGAAACTGTGGGATACGGGAAACATGGAGCACCCACCTTTGTCTTCGGTGAGACGTGTTCCGGCGGCTGACAGGCTGCTGGTACATTTCAAGCTGTTGCGGAATGGGCGTGAAACTGTCGGATACAGGAAACACGGTGCACCCACCTTGGCTTCTGTGAGACGTGTTCCAGCGGCTGAGATGCTGCTGGTCATGTAAAGCTGTTTGCTGATGGGTGTGAAACTGTCGGATACGGGAAACACGGTGCTCCCACCTTGTCTCGGAGAGACGTGTTCCGGTGGCTGAGAGATGGGAAAACTCGTGAACATGTGTCCCGGGGGCGGACGGACCTCAACGGAACACACGTTCGGATGGTAAAACTTGATGGTTTTTCATGCGTGGATGGCCATCTGGGTCGAAATGAGGAAAGTTGGGAAAGTCGGTAAAACTCACTAACTGGGATCCCCGGTGGCCCGACGGGACCTTGGCTGAATAATCATTCGGACGGTGCATTTTGAAGGTTTTGGAATGCATGGATGGCCTCCTGGGTCGAAATCGGGAAAGTCGGGATCTCAGGAACTCGGGTCCAGGGATGCCGTACTGTACACAGCAGGAGGCCTCCGGAAAGAATACGGGAAGTCTGGGAACCCAAGTTGAAACTAGATAACCCACCCGTTTTGGAGGCTTGGCGCGGCAAAACCAGAAAAATACCACTTTTTGGGCTTCTCCCAAATAGTGCGCTCAGCAGTCCCAAAAATCCCCCATACTCCTGGGAGGGGGGGCGCTCCTAAGGTATATTAGGGGGAGGTGGTCTGTCAGCTCGAGGCAAAGTAGGATGATGTCGGATACTGAAAGGAACCTTGATTACCTCCCCTCGCGGTGTACTACATCCACCGGATCTCGGTGTTGGGATGATCCAAGGCTGCCAACATCCTACCGGCCTTGGGGACCTTCACTGAGATGAACACAGATGCGACGGTGCAACACGGATTTTGGCTTCGGGACACATTGTGCCACCCTTTTTGGGTGGATACATCATCCTGGTGCCAGATAAACGTGGCTGTGGCGTCTCCCGGGTATGGGACGGATTGTTGGCTGGATGGTTACCGGTCCGTTTTCCTGTCGGGGTGGGCAGTGCTCAAACCAGATTCTTGTGGGCTTAGGGTGTTGTGGCCTTACTATTTAGTGAATTGCATGTACCCAATGCTTGAAGATCTGGTTGCACTGTCAGCCATCGCAATGGTGGGCTGGTGGCCGTACGGATTCTGGTTTATCATGCGATGGTATGGACCGATACGGGTATTACGGTGCACCCACCGTGTCTTCGGTGAGATGTGTTCTGGCGGCTGACAGGCTGCTGGTACATTTCAAGCTGTTGGCGAATGGGCGCGAAACTGTCCGATATGGGAAACACGGCGCACCCTCCGTGTCTTCGGTGAGACGTGTTCTGGTGGCTGAGAGGCTGCTGGTCATTTCAAGCTGTTGGCGAATGGGTGCGAAACTGTCGGATACGGGACACACGGTGCACCCTCCTTGTCTTCGGAGAGATGTGTTCCGGTGGCTGAGAGGCTGCTGGTCATTTCAAGCTGTTGGCGAAGCGGTGTGATACT
>JASWHV010000494.1:25000-27500 GCA_030760725.1 Neostapfia colusana | reverse complement strand
TCTGTTGGATACGTGAAACATGGTGCACCCACCTTGTCTTCGGTGAGACGTGTTCCGGCGGCTGAGAGATGGGAAAACTCGTGAACATGTGTCCCGGGGGCGGACGGACCTCAACGGAACACACGTTCGGATGGTAAAACTTGATGGTTTTTCATGCGTGGATGGCCATCTGGGTCGAAATGAGGAAAGTTGGGAAAGTCGGTAAAACTCACTAACTGGGATCCCCGGTGGCCCGACGGGACCTTGGCTGAATAATCATTCGGACGGTGCATTTTGAAGGTTTTGGAATGCATGGATGGCCTCCTGGGTCGAAATCGGGAAAGTCGGGATCTCAGGAACTCGGGTCCAGGGATGCCGTACTGTACACAGCAGGAGGCCTCCGGAAAGAATACGGGAAGTCTGGGAACCCAAGTTGAAACTAGATAACCCACCCGTTTTGGAGGCTTGGCGCGGCAAAACCAGAAAAATACCACTTTTTGGGCTTCTCCCAAATAGTGCGCTCAGCAGTCCCAAAAATCCCCCATACTCCTGGGAGGGGGGGCGCTCCTAAGGTATATTAGGGGGAGGTGGTCTGTCAGCTCGGGGCAAAGTAGGATGATGTCGGATACTGAAAGGAACCTTGATTACCTCCCCTCGCGGTGTACTACATCCACCGGATCTCGGTGTTGGGATGATCCAAGGCTGCCAACATCCTACCGGCCTTGGGGACCTTCACTGAGATGAACACAGATGCGACGGTGCAACACGGATTTTGGCTTTGGGACACATTGTGGCACCCTTTTTGGGTGGATACATCATCCTGGTGCCAGATAAACGTGGCTGTGGCGTCCCCCGGGTATGGGACGGATTGTTGGCTGGATGGTTACCGGTCCGTTTTCCTGTCGGGGTGGGCAGTGCTCAAACCAGATTCTTGTGGGCTTAGGGTGTTGTGGCCTTACTATTTAGTGAATTGCATGTACCCAATGCTTGAAGATCTGGTTGCACTGTCAGCCATCGCAATGGTGGGCTGGTGGCCGTACGAATTCTGGTTTATCATGCGATGGTATGGACCGATACGGGTATTACGGTGCACCCACCGTGTCTTCGGTGAGATGTGTTCTGGCGGCTGACAGGCTGCTGGTACATTTCAAGCTGTTGGCGAATGGGCGCGAAACTGTCCGATATGGGAAACACGGCGCACCCTCCGTGTCTTCGGTGAGACGTGTTCTGGTGGCTGAGAGGCTGCTGGTCATTTCAAGCTGTTGGCGAATGGGTGCGAAACTGTCGGATACGGGACACACGGTGCACCCTCCTTGTCTTCGGAGAGATGTGTTCCGGTGGCTGAGAGGCTGCTGGTCATTTCAAGCTGTTGGCGAAGCGGTGTGATACTGTTGGATATGTGAAACATCGTGCACCCACCATGTCTTCGGTGAGATGTGTTCTGGCGGCTGAGAGGCTGCTGGTCATGTCAGGCTGTTGGCGAATGGGTGCGAAACTGTCGGATACGGGACACACGGTGCACCCTCCTTGTCTTCGGAGAGATGTGTTCCGGTGGCTGAGAGGCTGCTGGTCATTTCAAGCTGTTGGCGAAGCGGTGTGATACTGTTGGATATGTGAAACATCGTGCACCCACCATGTCTTCGGTGAGATGTGTTCTGGCGGCTGAGAGGCTGCTGGTCATGTCAGGCTGTTGGCTGATGGGTGCGAAACTGTCGGAAACGGGAAACACGGTGCATCCACGTGTCTTCGGTGAGACGTGTTCAGGTGGCCGACAGGCTGCTGGTACATTTCAAGCTGTTGGCGAACGGGCGCGAAACTGTCGGATACGGGAAACACGGTGCACCCATGGTGTCATCGGTGAGATGTGTTCTGGTGGCTGACAGGCTGCTGGTACATTTCAAGCTGTTGGCGAATGGGCGCGAAACTGTTGGATACGGGAAACACGGTGCACCTGTCGTGGCTTTGGTGAGACGTGTTCTGGCGGCTGAGAGGCTGCTGGTCATGTCAAGCTATTGGCTGATGGGTGTGAAACTGTCGGATATGGGAAACACGGTGCACCCACGTGTCTTCGGTGAGATGTGTTCAGGTGGCTGAGAGGCTGCCGGTCATTTCAAGCTGCTCGCGAAGTGGTGTGATACTGTTGGATACGTGAAACACCCACTGTGTCTTTGGTGAGACGTGTTCTGGTGGCTGACAGGCTGCTGGTACATTTCAAGCTGTTGGCGAATGGGTGTGAAACTGTTGGATATGGGACACACGGTGCACCCGCCTTGTCTTTGGAGAGACGTGTTCCGGTGGCTGAGAGGCTGCTGGTCATTTCAAGCTGATGGTGATGCGGTGTGATACTGTTTGATACGTGAAACTTCGTGCACCCACCTTGTCTTCGGTGAGATGCGTTCTGGCGGCTGAGAGGCTGCTGGTCATGTCAAGCTGTTGGCTGATGGGTGCGAAACTGTCGGAAACGGGAAACATGGTGCATCCATGTGTCTTCGGTGAGATGTGTTCCGGTGTCTTAGAGACT
>JASWHV010000494.1:7500-15000 GCA_030760725.1 Neostapfia colusana | reverse complement strand
CGGGGTGGGCAGTGCTCAAACCAGATTCTTGTGGGCTTAGGGTGTTGTGGCCTTACTATTTAGTGAATTGCATGTACCCAATGCTTGAAGATCTGGTTGCACTGTCAGCCATCGCAATGGTGGGCTGGTGGCCGTACGGATTCTGGTTTATCATGCGATGGTATGGACCGATACGGGTATTACGGTGCACCCACCGTGTCTTCGGTGAGATGTGTTCTGGCGGCTGACAGGCTGCTGGTACATTTCAAGCTGTTGGCGAATGGGCGCGAAACTGTCCGATATGGGAAACACGGCGCACCCTCCGTGTCTTCGGTGAGACGTGTTCTGGTGGCTGAGAGGCTGCTGGTCATTTCAAGCTGTTGGCGAATGGGTGCGAAACTGTCGGATACGGGACACACGGTGCACCCTCCTTGTCTTCGGAGAGATGTGTTCCGGTGGCTGAGAGGCTGCTGGTCATTTCAAGCTGTTGGCGAAGCGGTGTGATACTGTTGGATATGTGAAACATCGTGCACCCACCATGTCTTCGGTGAGATGTGTTCTGGCGGCTGAGAGGCTGCTGGTCATGTCAGGCTGTTGGCTGATGGGTGCGAAACTGTCGGAAACGGGAAACACGGTGCATCCACGTGTCTTCGGTGAGACGTGTTCAGGTGGCCGACAGGCTGCTGGTACATTTCAAGCTGTTGGCGAACGGGCGTGAAACTGTCGGATACGGGAAACACGGTGCACCCATGGTGTCATCGGTGAGATGTGTTCTGGTGGCTGACAGGCTGCTGGTACATTTCAAGCTGTTGGCGAATGGGCGCGAAACTGTTGGATACGGGAAACACGGTGCACCTGTCGTGGCTTCGGTGAGACGTGTTCTGGCGGCTGAGAGGCTGCTGGTCATGTCAAGCTATTGGCTGATGGGTGTGAAACTGTCGGATATGGGAAACACGGTGCACCCACGTGTCTTCGGTGAGATGTGTTCAGGTGGCTGAGAGGCTGCCGGTCATTTCAAGCTGCTTGCGAAGTGGTGTGATACTGTTGGATACGTGAAACACCCTCTGTGTCTTTGGTGAGACGTGTTCCGGTGGCTGACAGGCTGCTGGTACATTTCAAGCTGTTGGCGAATGGGTGTGAAACTGTTGGATATGGGACACACGGTGCACCCGCCTTGTCTTTGGAGAGACGTGTTCCGGTGGCTGAGAGGCTGCTGGTCATTTCAAGCTGATGGTGATGCGGTGTGATACTGTTTGATACGTGAAACTTCGTGCACCCACCTTGTCTTCGGTGAGATGCGTTCTGGCGGCTGAGAGGCTGCTGGTCATGTCAAGCTGTTGGCTGATGGGTGCGAAACTGTCGGAAATGGGAAACATGGTGCATCCATGTGTCTTCGGTGAGATGTGTTCCGGTGTCTTAGAGACTGCCGGTCATTTCAAGCTGTAAGTGAATGGTTGCGAAACTGTGGGATATGGAAAACACGGTGCACCCACCGTGTCTTCGGTGAGACGTGTTCTGGTGGCTGACAGGCTGCTGGTACATTTCAAGCTGTTGGCGAATGGGCGCGAAACTGTCGGATACGGGAAACACGGTGCACCCTCCGTGTCTTCGGTGAGACGTGTTCTGGCCGCTGACAGGCTGCTGGTACATTTCAAGCTGTTGGCGAATTGGCGCGAAACTGTCGGATACGGGAAACACGGTGCACCCTCCGTGTCTTCGGTGAGACGTGTTCTGGTGGCTGAGAGGCTGCTGGTCATTTCAAGCTGTTGACGAATGGGTGCGAAACTGTGGGATACGGGAAACATGGAGCACCCACCTTTGTCTTCGGTGAGACGTGTTCCGGCGGCTGACAGGCTGCTGGTACATTTCAAGCTGTTGCGGAATGGGCGTGAAACTGTCGGATACAGGAAACACGGTGCACCCACCTTGGCTTCTGTGAGACGTGTTCCAGCGGCTGAGATGCTGCTGGTCATGTAAAGCTGTTTGCTGATGGGTGTGAAACTGTCGGATACGGGAAACACGGTGCTCCCACCTTGTCTCGGAGAGACGTGTTCCGGTGGCTGAGAGATGGGAAAACTCGTGAACATGTGTCCCGGGGGCGGACGGACCTCAACGGAACACACGTTCGGATGGTAAAACTTGATGGTTTTTCATGCGTGGATGGCCATCTGGGTCGAAATGAGGAAAGTTGGGAAAGTCGGTAAAACTCACTAACTGGGATCCCCGGTGGCCCGACGGGACCTTGGCTGAATAATCATTCGGACGGTGCATTTTGAAGGTTTTGGAATGCATGGATGGCCTCCTGGGTCGAAATCGGGAAAGTCGGGATCTCAGGAACTCGGGTCCAGGGATGCCGTACTGTACACAGCAGGAGGCCTCCGGAAAGAATACGGGAAGTCTGGGAACCCAAGTTGAAACTAGATAACCCACCCGTTTTGGAGGCTTGGCGCGGCAAAACCAGAAAAATACCACTTTTTGGGCTTCTCCCAAATAGTGCGCTCAGCAGTCCCAAAAATCCCCCATACTCCTGGGAGGGGGGGCGCTCCTAAGGTATATTAGGGGGAGGTGGTCTGTCAGCTCGGGGCAAAGTAGGATGATGTCGGATACTGAAAGGAACCTTGATTACCTCCCCTCGCGGTGTACTACATCCACCGGATCTCGGTGTTGGGATGATCCAAGGCTGCCAACATCCTACCGGCCTTGGGGACCTTCACTGAGATGAACACAGATGCGACGGTGCAACACGGATTTTGGCTTCGGGACACATTGTGCCACCCTTTTTGGGTGGATACATCATCCTGGTGCCAGATAAACGTGGCTGTGGCGTCCCCCGGGTATGGGACGGATTGTTGGCTGGATGGTTACCGGTCCGTTTTCCTGTCGGGGTGGGCAGTGCTCAAACCAGATTCTTGTGGGCTTAGGGTGTTGTGGCCTTACTATTTAGTGAATTGCATGTACCCAATGCTTGAAGATCTGGTTGCACTGTCAGCCATCGCAATGGTGGGCTGGTGGCCGTACGGATTCTGGTTTATCATGCGATGGTATGGACCGATACGGGTATTACGGTGCACCCACCGTGTCTTCGGTGAGATGTGTTCTGGCGGCTGACAGGCTGCTGGTACATTTCAAGCTGTTGGCGAA
This sequence comes from Neostapfia colusana, assembly GCA_030760725.1. Classification (NCBI taxonomy): domain Eukaryota; kingdom Viridiplantae; phylum Streptophyta; class Magnoliopsida; order Poales; family Poaceae; genus Neostapfia; species Neostapfia colusana. The sequence goes on along the minus strand of JASWHV010000494.1, from coordinate 11,880 downwards.
TGGGCGCGAAACTGTCCGATATGGGAAACACGGCGCACCCTCCGTGTCTTCGGTGAGACGTGTTCTGGTGGCTGAGAGGCTGCTGGTCATTTCAAGCTGTTGGCGAATGGGTGCGAAACTGTCGGATACGGGACACACGGTGCACCCTCCTTGTCTTCGGAGAGATGTGTTCCGGTGGCTGAGAGGCTGCTGGTCATTTCAAGCTGTTGGCGAAGCGGTGTGATACTGTTGGATATGTGAAACATCGTGCACCCACCATGTCTTCGGTGAGATGTGTTCTGGCGGCTGAGAGGCTGCTGGTCATGTCAGGCTGTTGGCTGATGGGTGCGAAACTGTCGGAAACGGGAAACACGGTGCATCCACGTGTCTTCGGTGAGACGTGTTCAGGTGGCCGACAGGCTGCTGGTACATTTCAAGCTGTTGGCGAACGGGCGTGAAACTGTCAGATACGGGAAACACGGTGCACCCATGGTGTCATCGGTGAGATGTGTTCTGGTGGCTGACAGGCTGCTGGTACATTTCAAGCTGTTGGCGAATGGTCGCGAAACTGTTGGATACGGGAAACACGGTGCACCTGTCGTGGCTTCGGTGAGACGTGTTCTGGCGGCTGAGAGGCTGCTGGTCATGTCAAGCTATTGGCTGATGGGTGTGAAACTGTCGGATATGGGAAACACGGTGCACCCACGTGTCTTCGGTGAGATGTGTTCAGGTGGCTGAGAGGCTGCCGGTCATTTCAAGCTGCTTGCGAAGTGGTGTGATACTGTTGGATACGTGAAACACCCTCTGTGTCTTTGGTGAGACGTGTTCCGGTGGCTGACAGGCTGCTGGTACATTTCAAGCTGTTGGCGAATGGGTGTGAAACTGTTGGATATGGGACACACGGTGCACCCGCCTTGTCTTTGGAGAGACGTGTTCCGGTGGCTGAGAGGCTGCTGGTCATTTCAAGCTGATGGTGATGCGGTGTGATACTGTTTGATACGTGAAACTTCGTGCACCCACCTTGTCTTCGGTGAGATGCGTTCTGGCGGCTGAGAGGCTGCTGGTCATGTCAAGCTGTTGGCTGATGGGTGCGAAACTGTCGGAAATGGGAAACATGGTGCATCCATGTGTCTTCGGTGAGATGTGTTCCGGTGTCTTAGAGACTGCCGGTCATTTCAAGCTGTAAGTGAATGGTTGCGAAACTGTGGGATATGGAAAACACGGTGCACCCACCGTGTCTTCGGTGAGACGTGTTCTGGTGGCTGACAGGCTGCTGGTACATTTCAAGCTGTTGGCGAATGGGCGCGAAACTGTCGGATACGGGAAACACGGTGCACCCTCCGTGTCTTCGGTGAGACGTGTTCTGGCCGCTGACAGGCTGCTGGTACATTTCAAGCTGTTGGCGAATTGGCGCGAAACTGTCGGATACGGGAAACACGGTGCACCCTCCGTGTCTTCGGTGAGACGTGTTCTGGTGGCTGAGAGGCTGCTGGTCATTTCAAGCTGTTGACGAATGGGTGCGAAACTGTGGGATACGGGAAACATGGAGCACCCACCTTTGTCTTCGGTGAGACGTGTTCCGGCGGCTGACAGGCTGCTGGTACATTTCAAGCTGTTGCGGAATGGGCGTGAAACTGTCGGATACAGGAAACACGGTGCACCCAGCTTGGCTTCTGTGAGACGTGTTCCAGCGGCTGAGATGCTGCTGGTCATGTAAAGCTGTTTGCTGATGGGTGTGAAACTGTCGGATACGGGAAACACGGTGCTCCCACCTTGTCTCGGAGAGACGTGTTCCGGTGGCTGAGAGATGGGAAAACTCGTGAACATGTGTCCCGGGGGCGGACGGACCTCAACGGAACACACGTTCGGATGGTAAAACTTGATGGTTTTTCATGCGTGGATGGCCATCTGGGTCGAAATGAGGAAAGTTGGGAAAGTCGGTAAAACTCACTAACTGGGATCCCCGGTGGCCCGACGGGACCTTGGCTGAATAATCATTCGGACGGTGCATTTTGAAGGTTTTGGAATGCATGGATGGCCTCCTGGGTCGAAATCGGGAAAGTCGGGATCTCAGGAACTCGGGTCCAGGGAGGCCGTACTGTACACAGCAGGAGGCTTCCGGAAAGAATACGGGAAGTCTGGGAACCCAAGTTGAAACTAGATAACCAACCCGTTTTGGAGGCTTGGCGCGGCAAAACCAGAAAAATACCACTTTTTGGGCTTCTCCCAAATAGTGTGCTCAGCAGTCCCAAAAATCCCCCATACTCCTGGGAGGGGGGGCGCTCCTAAGGTATATTAGGGGGAGGTGGTCTGTCAGCTCGGGGCAAAGTAGGATGATGTCGGATACTGAAAGGAACCTTGATTACCTCCCCTCGCGGTGTACTACATCCACCGGATCTCGGTGTTGGGATGATCCAAGGCTGCCAACATCCTACCGGCCTTGGGGACCTTCACTGAGATGAACACAGATGCGACGGTGCAACACGGATTTTGGCTTCGGGACACATTGTGCCACCCTTTTTGGGTGGATACATCATCCTGGTGCCAGATAAACGTGGCTGTGGCGTCCCCTGGGTATGGGACGGATTGTTGGCTGGATGGTTACCGGTCCGTTTTCCTGTCGGGGTGGGCAGTGCTCAAACCAGATTCTTGTGGGCTTAGGGTGTTGTGGCCTTACTATTTAGTGAATTGCATGTACCCAATGCTTGAAGATCTGGTTGCACTGTCAGCCATCGCAATGGTGGGCTGGTGGCCGTACGGATTCTGGTTTATCATGCGATGGTATGGACCGATACGGGTATTACGGTGCACCCACCGTGTCTTCGGTGAGATGTGTTCTGGCGGCTGACAGGCTGCTGGTACATTTCAAGCTGTTGGCGAATGGGCGCGAAACTGTCCGATATGGGAAACACGGCGCACCCTCCGTGTCTTCGGTGAGACGTGTTCTGGTGGCTGAGAGGCTGCTGGTCATTTCAAGCTGTTGGCGAATGGGTGCGAAACTGTCGGATACGGGACACACGGTGCACCCTCCTTGTCTTCGGAGAGATGTGTTCCGGTGGCTGAGAGGCTGCTGGTCATTTCAAGCTGTTGGCGAAGCGGTGTGATACTGTTGGATATGTGAAACATCGTGCACCCACCATGTCTTCGGTGAGATGTGTTCTGGCGGCTGAGAGGCTGCTGGTCATGTCAGGCTGTTGGCTGATGGGTGCGAAACTGTCGGAAACGGGAAACATGGTGCATCCACGTGTCTTCGGTGAGACGTGTTCAGGTGGCCGACAGGCTGCTGGTACATTTCAAGCTGTTGGCGAACGGGCGCGAAACTGTCGGATACGGGAAACACGGTGCACCCATGGTGTCATCGGTGAGATGTGTTCTGGTGGCTGACAGGCTGCTGGTACATTTCAAGCTGTTGGCGAATGGGCGCGAAACTGTTGGATACGGGAAACACGGTGCACCTGTCGTGGCTTCGGTGAGACGTGTTCTGGCGGCTGAGAGGCTGCTGGTCATGTCAAGCTATTGGCTGATGGGTGTGAAACTGTCGGATATGGGAAACACGGTGCACCCACGTGTCTTCGGTGAGATGTGTTCAGGTGGCTGAGAGGCTGCCGGTCATTTCAAGCTGCTTGCGAAGTGGTGTGATACTGTTGGATACGTGAAACACCCACTGTGTCTTTGGTGAGACGTGTTCCGGTGGCTGACAGGCTGCTGGTACATTTCAAGCTGTTGGCGAATGGGTGTGAAACTGTTGGATATGGGACACACGGTGCACCCGCCTTGTCTTTGGAGAGACGTGTTCCGGTGGCTGAGAGGCTGCTGGTCATTTCAAGCTGATGGTGATGCGGTGTGATACTGTTTGATACGTGAAACTTCGTGCACCCACCTTGTCTTCGGTGAGATGCGTTCTGGCGGCTGAGAGGCTGCTGGTCATGTCAAGCTGTTCGCTGATGGGTGCGAAACTGTCGGAAACGGGAAACATGGTGCATCCATGTGTCTTCGGTGAGATGTGTTCCGGTGTCTTAGAGACTGCCGGTCATTTCAAGCTGTAAGTGAATGGTTGCGAAACTGTGGGATATGGAAAACACGGTGCACCCACCGTGTCTTCGGTGAGACGTGTTCTGGTGGCTGACAGGCTGCTGGTACATTTCAAGCTGTTGGCGAATGGGCGCGAAACTGTCGGATACGGGAAACACGGTGCACCCTCCGTGTCTTCGGTGAGACGTGTTCTGGTGGCTGAGAGGCTGCTGGTCATTTCAAGCTGTTGGCGAATCGGTGCAAAACTGTCGGATACGGTAAACACGGTGCACCCGCCGTGGCTTCGGTGAGATGTGTTCCGGTGGCTGAGAAGCTGCTGGTCATTTCAAGCTGTTGGCGAATGGGTGCAAAACTGTCGGATAAGGGACA
>JASWHV010000493.1:0-42380 GCA_030760725.1 Neostapfia colusana | reverse complement strand
ATTGAGAACAGAGGTTTCCGGTTAATAACTCGTGAAAAATTCATTTTTCTTGCACAAGAGGCTTGTATTCTCAATCGGCTACATGTTACCAATCCAAACTTAATTTTTGGGAGGTTATGAAAAATATCAAATTTTTTGAGAAAATCCAAAGGGGTTAGCTTCGATATTACAAAAAAGGGAGGTTTCTATCAAATAACTCGTCAAAAATTTATTTTTCTCTGAAATAACTAGTCAAAAATTCAAATTTTTGCACATGAGGCTTGTATTCTGTATCTGCTACGCATTACCTATTCATACTTATTTTTGTAAGGTTGTAAAAAATATCAAAATTATTGAGAAAAATTCAAACGGGTTAGCCTTCGATATTATTGAAAAGGGAGGTTCCCGGTTAATAACTCGTGAAAAATTCATTTTTCTTGCACATGAAACTTGTATTCTCTATCCGCTACGTGTTACCTATCCATACCTATTTTTCGAGAGGTTCTAAAAAATATCAAAATTTATGAGAAAAATCCAAAGTGGTTAGCCTTCGATATTAACGAATAGGGAGCTTTCCGACAAGTAACTCGTGAAAAATTCATTTTTCTTGCACATGAGGCTTGTATTCTTAATTGGCTATGTGTTACCAATCCAAACTTAATTTTTGGGAGGTTATGAAACATATCAAATTTTTTGAGAAAATCCAAAGTGGTTAGCCTTTGATATTACAGAAAAGGGAGGTTTCTGTCAAATAACTCGTCAAAAATTTATTTTTCTCTGAAATAACTAGTCAAAAATTCATTTTTCTTGCACATGAGACTTGTATTATATATCTGCTACGCGTTACCTATCCATACTTATTTTTTGTAAGGTTGTAAAAAATATCAAAATCATTGAGAAAAATTCAAAGGGGTTAGCCTTCGATATTATTGAAAAGGGAGGTTCCCGTTTAATAACTCGTGAAAAATTCATTTTTATTGCACATGAAGCTTGTATTCTCTATCCGCTACGTGTTACCTATCCATACCTATTTTTCGAGAGGTTCTAAAAAATATCATAATTTATGAGAAAAATCAAAAGGGGTTAGCCTTCGATATTAACGAATAGGGAGCTTTCCGACAAATAACTCTTCAAAAATTCATTTTTCTTGCACATGAGACTTGTATTCTCTATCCGCTATGCGTTACCAATTCAAACTTCATTTTTGGGATGTTATAAAAAAATATCAAAATTTTTGAGAAAATACAAAGTGTATAGCCTTCGATATTACCGAAAAGGAGGTTTCCGTCAAATAACTCGTCTAAAATTCATTTTTCTATCAAATAACTTGTTAAAAATTCATTTTTCTTGCACATAAGGCTTGTATTATGTATCGGCTACGCCTTACCTATCCATCCTTCTGATTCTCAAAGAATGAGGGGCAAGGGAGCGCGTGGAGGATCCGTTGAGAGTGTTATTTTTTGTTAAGATTCTAAAAATATCAAAATTTTTTAGAAAAATCCAAAGGGATTAGCTTTTGGTATTATTGAGAACGGAGGTTTCCGGTTAATAACTCGTGAAAAATTCATTTTTCTTGCACAAGAGGCTTGTATTCTCAATCGGCTACGTGTTACCAATCCAAACTTAATTTTTGGGAGGTTATGAAAAATATCAAATTTTTTGAGAAAATCCAAAGGGGTTAGCCTTCGATATTACAGAAAAGGGAGGTTTCTATCAAATAACTCGTCAAAAATTTATTTTTCTCTGAAATAACTAGTCAAAAATTCATTTTTTTGCACATGAGGCTTGTATTCTGTATCTGCTACGCGTTACCTATCCATACTTATTTTTTGTAAGGTTGTAAAAAATATCAAAATTATTGAGAAAAATTCAAACGGGTTAGCCTTCGATATTATTGAAAAGGGAGGTTCCCGGTTAATAACTCGTGAAAAATTCATTTTTCTTGCACATGAAGCTTGTATTCTCTATCCGCTACGTGTTACCTATCCATACCTATTTTTCGAGAGGTTCTAAAAAATATCAAAATTTATGAGAAAAATCCAAAGGGGTTAGCCTTCGATATTAACGAATAGGGAGCTTTCCGACAAATAACTCTTAAAAAATTCATTTTTCTTGCACATGAGACTTGTATTCTCTATCCGCTATGCGTTACCAATCCAAACTTCATTTTTGGGATGTTATAAAAAATATCAAAATTTTTAAGAAAATACAAAGGGTCCAGCCTTCGATATTACCGAAAAGGAGGTTTCCGTCAAATAACTCGTCTAAAATTCATTTTTCTTTCAAATAACTCGTTAAAAATTCATTTTTCTTGCACATAAGGCTTGTATTCTGTATCGGCTACGCGTTACCTATCCATACTTATTTTTTGGTAAGATTCTAAAAAATATCAAAATTTTTTAGAAAAATCCAAAGGGGTTAGCCTTTGGTATTATTGAAAAGGGAGGTTTGCGGTTAATAACTCGTGAAAAATTCATTTTTCTTGCACATGAGGCTTGTATTCTTAATCGGCTATGTGTTACCAATCCAAACTTAATTTTTGGGAGGTTATGAAACATATGAAATTTTTTGAGAAAATCCAAAGGGGTTAGTATTTGATATTACAGAAAAGGGAGGTTTCTGTCAAATAACTCGTCAAAAATTTATTTTTCTCTGAAATAACTAGTCAAAAATTAATTTTTCTTGCACATGAGGCTTGTATTATGTATCTGCTACGCGTTACCTATCCATACTTATTTTTTGTAAGGTTGTAAAAAATATCAAAATTATTGAGAATAATTCAAAGGGGTTAGCCTTCGATATTATTGAAAAGGGAGGTTCCCGTTTAATAACTCGTGAAAAATTCATTTTTATTGCACATGAAGCTTGTATTCTCTATCCGCTACGTGTTACCTATCCATACCTATTTTTCGAGAGGTTCTAAAAAATATCAAAATTTATGAGAAAAATCAAAAGGGGTTAGCCTTCGATATTAACGAATAGGGAGCTTTTCGACAAATAACTCTTCAAAAATTCATTTTTCTTGCACATGAGACTTGTATTCTCTATCCGCTATGCGTTACCAATCCAAACTTCATTTTTGGGATGTTATAAAAAAATATCAAACTTTTTGAGAAAATACAAAGGGTTTAGCCTTCGATATTACCGAAAAGGAGGTTTCCGTCAAATAACTCGTCTAAAATTCATTTTTCTATCAAATAACTTGTTAAAAATTCATTTTTCTTGCACATAAGGCTTGTATTCTGTATCGGCTACGCCTTACCTATCCATACTTATTTTTTGTTAAGATTCTAAAAAATATCAAAATTTTTTAGAAAAATCCAAAGGGATTAGCTTTTGGTATTATTGAGAACAGAGGTTTCCGGTTAATAACTCGTGAAAAATTCATTTTTCTTGCACAAGAGGCTTGTATTCTCAATCGGCTACATGTTACCAATCCAAACTTAATTTTTGGGAGGTTATGAAAAATATCAAATTTTTTGAGAAAATCCAAAGGGGTTAGCCTTCGATATTACAAAAAAGGGAGGTTTCTATCAAATAACTCGTCAAAAATTTATTTTTCTCTGAAATAACTAGTCAAAAATTCAAATTTTTGCACATGAGGCTTGTATTCTGTATCTGCTACGCATTACCTATTCATACTTATTTTTTGTAAGGTTGTAAAAAATATCAAAATTATTGAGAAAAATTCAAACGGGTTAGCCTTCGATATTATTGAAAAGGGAGGTTCCCGGTTAATAACTCGTGAAAAATTCATTTTTCTTGCACATGAAACTTGTATTCTCTATCCGCTACGTGTTACCTATCCATACCTATTTTTCGAGAGGTTCTAAAAAATATCAAAATTTATGAGAAAAATCCAAAGTGGTTAGCCTTCGATATTAACGAATAGGGAGCTTTCCGACAAGTAACTCGTGAAAAATTCATTTTTCTTGCACATGAGGCTTGTATTCTTAATTGGCTATGTGTTACCAATCCAAACTTAATTTTTGGGAGGTTATGAAACATATCAAATTTTTTGAGAAAATCCAAAGTGGTTAGCCTTTGATATTACAGAAAAGGGAGGTTTCTGTCAAATAACTCGTCAAAAATTTATTTTTCTCTGAAATAACTAGTCAAAAATTCATTTTTCTTGCACATGAGACTTGTATTATATATCTGCTACGCGTTACCTATCCATACTTATTTTTTGTAAGGTTGTAAAAAATATCAAAATCATTGAGAAAAATTCAAAGGGGTTAGCCTTCGATATTATTGAAAAGGGAGGTTCCCGTTTAATAACTCGTGAAAAATTCATTTTTATTGCACATGAAGCTTGTATTCTCTATCCGCTACGTGTTACCTATCCATACCTATTTTTCGAGAGGTTCTAAAAAATATCATAATTTATGAGAAAAATCAAAAGGGGTTAGCCTTCGATATTAACGAATAGGGAGCTTTCCGACAAATAACTCTTCAAAAATTCATTTTTCTTGCACATGAGACTTGTATTCTCTATCCGCTATGCGTTACCAATTCAAACTTCATTTTTGGGATGTTATAAAAAAATATCAAAATTTTTGAGAAAATACAAAGTGTTTAGCCTTCGATATTACCGAAAAGGAGGTTTCCGTCAAATAACTCGTCTAAAATTCATTTTTCTATCAAATAACTTGTTAAAAATTCATTTTTCTTGCACATAAGGCTTGTATTATGTATCGGCTACGCCTTACCTATCCATCCTTCTGATTCTCAAAGAATGAGGGGCAAGGGAGCGCGTGGAGGATCCGTTGAGAGTGTTATTTTTTGTTAAGATTCTAAAAATATCAAAATTTTTTAGAAAAATCCAAAGGGATTAGCTTTTGGTATTATTGAGAACGGAGGTTTCCGGTTAATAACTCGTGAAAAATTCATTTTTCTTGCACAAGAGGCTTGTATTCTCAATCGGCTACGTGTTACCAATCCAAACTTAATTTTTGGAAGGTTATGAAAAATATCAAATTTTTTGAGAAAATCCAAAGGGGTTAGCCTTCGATATTACAGAAAAGGGAGGTTTCTATCAAATAACTCGTCAAAAATTTATTTTTCTCTGAAATAACTAGTCAAAAATTCATTTTTTTGCACATGAGGCTTGTATTCTGTATCTGCTACGCATTACCTATTCATACTTATTTTTTGTAAGGTTGTAAAAAATATCAAAATTATTGAGAAAAATTCAAACGGGTTAGCCTTCGATATTATTGAAAAGGGAGGTTCCCGGTTAATAACTCGTGAAAAATTCATTTTTCTTGCACATGAAGCTTGTATTCTCTATCCGCTACGTGTTACCTATTCATACCTATTTTTCGAGAGGTTCTAAAAAATATCAAAATTTATGAGAAAAATCCAAAGGGGTTAGCCTTCGATATTAACGAATAGGGAGCTTTCCGACAAGTAACTCTTAAAAAATTCATTTTTCTTGCACATGAGACTTGTATTCTCTATCCGCTATGCGTTACCAATCCAAACTTCATTTTTGGGATGTTATAAAAAATATCAAAATTTTTGAGAAAATACAAAGGGTTTAGCCTTCGATATTACCGAAAAGGAGGTTTCTGTCAAATAACTCGTCTAAAATTCATTTTTAAGTCAAATAACTTGTTAAAAATTAATTTTTCTTGCACATAAGGCTTGTATTTTGTATCGGCTACGCCTCACCTATCCATACTTATTTTTGTTAAGATTCTAAAAAATATCAAAAATTTTTAGAAAAATCCAATGGGGTTAGATTTTGGTATTATTGAGAAGGGAGGTTTCCGGTTAATAACTCGTGAAAATTTCATTTTTCTTGCACAAGAGGCTTGTATTCTCAATCGGCTGCGTGTTACCAATCCAAACTTAATTTTTGGGAGGTTATGAAAAATATCAAATTTTTTGAGAAAATCCAAAGGGGTTAGCCTTCGATATTACAGAAAATGGAGGTTTCTGTCAAATAACTCGTCAAAAATTTATTTTTCTCTGAAATAACTAGTCAAAAATTCATTTTTCTTGCACATGAGGCTTGTATTATGTATCTGCTATGCGTCACCTATCCATACTTATTTTTTGTAAGGTTGTAAAAAATATCAAAATTATTGAGAAAAATTCAAACGGGTTAGCCTTCGATATTATTGAAAAGGGAGGTTCCCGGTTAATAACTCGTGAAAAATTCATTTTTCTTGCACATGAAGCTTGTATTCTCTATCCGCTACGTGTTACCTATCCATACCTATTTTTCGAGAGGTTCTAAAAAATATCAAAATTTATGAGAAAAATCCAAAGGGGTTAGCCTTCGATATTAACGAATAGGGAGCTTTCCGACAAATAACTCTTCAAAAATTCATTTTTCTTGCACATGAGACTTGTATTCTCTATCCGCTATGTGTTACCAATCCAAACTTCATTTTTGGGATGTTATAAAAAATATCAAAATTTTTGAGAAAATACAAAGGGTTTAGCCTTCGATATTACCGAAAAGGAGGTTTCCGTCAAATAACTCGTCTAAAATTCAATTTTCTATCAAATAACTTGTTAAAAATTCATTTTTCTTGCACATAAGGCTTGTATTCTGTATCGGCTATGCGTTACATATCCATACTTATTTTTTGTTAAGATTCTAAAAAATATCAAAGTTTTTTAGAAAAATCCAAAGGGGTTAGCTTTTGGTATTATTGAGAACGGAGGTTTCCGGTTAATAACTCGTGAAAAATTCATTTTTCTTGCACAAGAGGCTTGTATTCTCAATCGGCTACGTGTTACCAATCCAAACTTAATTTTTGGGAGGTTTTGAAAAATATCAAATTTTTTGAGAAAATCCAAAGGGGTTAGCCTTCGATATAACAGAAAAGGGAGGTTTCTGTCAAATAACTCGTCAAAAATTTATTTTTGTATGAAATAGCTAGTCAAAAATTCATTTTTCTTGCACATGAGGCTTGTATTCTGTATCTGCTACGCGTTACCTATCCATACTTATTTTTTGTAAGGTTGTAAAAAATATCAAAATTATTGAGAAAAATTCAAACGGGTTAGCCTTCGATATTATTGAAAAGGGAGGTTCCCGGTTAATAACTCGTGAAAAATTCATTTTTCTTGCACATGAAGCTTGTATTCTCTATCCGCTACGTGTTACCTATCCATACCTATTTTTCGAGAGGTTCTAAAAAATATCAAAATTTATGAGAAAAATCCAAAGGGGGTTAGCCTTCGATATTAACGAATAGGGAGCTTTCCGACAAATAACTCTTAAAAAATTCATTTTTCTTGCACATGAGACTTGTATTCTCTATCCGCTATGCGTTACCAATCCAAACTTCATTTTTGGGATGTTATAAAAAATATCAAAATTTTTGAGAAAATACAAAGGGTTTAGCCTTCGATACCGAAAAGGAGGTTTCCGTCAAATAACTCGCCTAAAATTCATTTTTCTTTCAAATAACTCGTTAAAAATTCATTTTTCTTGCACATAAGGCTTGTATTCTGTATCGGCTACGCGTTACCTATCCATACTTATTTTTTGGTAAGATTCTAAAAAATATCAAAATTTTTTAGAAAAATCCAAAGGGGTTAGCCTTTGGTATTATTGAAAAGGGAGGTTTGCGGTTAATAACTCGTGAAAAATTCATTTTTCTTGCACATGAGGCTTGTATTCTTAATTGGCTATGTGTTACCAATCCAAACTTAATTTTTGGGAGGTTATGAAACATATCAAATTTTTTGAGAAAATCCAAAGTGGTTAGCCTTTGATATTACAAAAAAGGGAGGTTTCTGTCAAATAACTCGTCAAAAATTTATTTTTCTCTGAAATAACTAGTCAAAAATTCATTTTTCTTGCACATGAGGCTTGTATTATATATCTGCTACGCGTTACCTATCCATACTTATTTTTTGTAAGGTTGTAAAAAATATCAAAATCATTGAGAAAAATTCAAAGGGGTTAGCCTTCGATATTATTGAAAAGGGAGGTTCCCGTTTAATAACTCGTGAAAAATTCATTTTTATTGCACATGAAGCTTGTATTCTCTATCCGCTACGTGTTACCTATCCATACCTATTTTTCGAGAGGTTCTAAAAAATATCAAAATTTATGAGAAAAATCAAAAGGGGTTAGCCTTCGATATTAACGAATAGGGAGCTTTCCGACAAATAACTCTTCAAAAATTCATTTTTCTTGCACATGAGACTTGTATTCTCTATCCGCTATGCGTTACCAATCCAAACTTCATTTTTGGGATGTTATAAAAAAATATCAAAATTTTTGAGAAAATACAAAGGGTTTAGCCTTCGATATTACCGAAAAGGAGGTTTCCGTCAAATAACTCGTCTAAAATTCATTTTTCTATCAAATAACTTGTTAAAAATTCATTTTTCTTGCACATAAGGCTTGTATTCTGTATCGGCTACGCCTTACCTATCCATACTTATTTTTTGTTAAGATTCTAAAAAATATCAAATTTTTTTAGAAAAATCCAAAGGGATTAGCTTTTGGTATTATTGAGAACGGAGGTTTCCGGTTAATAACTCGTGAAAAATTCATTTTTCTTGCACAAGAGGCTTGTATTCTCAATCGGCTACATGTTACCAATCCAAACTTAATTTTTGGGAGGTTATGAAAAATATCAAATTTTTTGAGAAAATCCAAAGGGGTTAGCCTTCGATATTACAGAAAAGGGAGGTTTCTATCAAATAACTCGTCAAAAATTTATTTTTCTCTGAAATAACTAGTCAAAAATTCATTTTTTTGCACATGAGGCTTGTATTCTGTATCTGCTACGCATTACCTATTCATACTTATTTTTTGTAAGGTTGTAAAAAATATCAAAATTATTGAGAAAAATTCAAACGGGTTAGCCTTCGATATTATTGAAAAGGGAGGTTCCCGGTTAATAACTCGTGAAAAATTCATTTTTCTTGCACATGAAGCTTGTATTCTCTATCCGCTACGTGTTACCTATCCATACCTATTTTTCGAGAGGTTCTAAAAAATATCAAAATTTATGAGAAAAATCCAAAGGGGTTAGCCTTCGATATTAACGAATAGGGAGCTTTCCGACAAGTAACTCTTAAAAAATTCATTTTTCTTGCACATGAGACTTGTATTCTCTATCCGCTATGTGTTACCAATCCAAACTTTATTTTTGGGATGTTATAAAAAATATCAAAATTTTTGAGAAAATACAAAGGGTTTAGCCTTCGATATTACCGAAAAGGAGGTTTCTGTCAAATAACTCGTCAAAAATTTATTTTTCTCTGAAATAACTAGTCAAAAATTCATTTTTCTTGCACATGAGGCTTATATTATGTATCTGCTACGCGTTACCTATCCATACTTATTTTTTGTAAGGTTGTAAAAAATATCAAATTATTGAGAAAAATTCAAAGGGGTTAGCCTTCGATATTATTGAAAAGGGAGGTTCCCGTTTAATAACTCGTGAAAAATTCATTTTTCTTGCACATGAAGCTTGTATTCTCTATCCGCTACGTGTTACCTATCCATACCTATTTTTCGAGAGGTTCTAAAAAATATCAAAATTTATGAGAAAAATCCAAAGGGGTTAGCCTTCGATATTAACGAATAGGGAGCTTTCCGATAAATAACTCTTAAAAAATTCATTTTTCTTGCACATGAGACTTGTATTCTCTATCCGCTATGCGTTACCAATCCAAACTTCATTTTTGGGATGTTATAAAAAAATATCAAAATTTTTCAGAAAATACAAAGGGTTTAGCCTTCGATATTACCGAAAAGGAGGTTTCCGTCAAATAACTCGTCTAAAATGTATTTTTCTATCAAATAACTTGTTAAAAATTCATTTTTCTTGCACATAAGGCTTGTATTCTGTATCGGCTACGCCTTACCTATCCATACTTATTTTTTGTTAAGATTCTAAAAAATATCAAAAATTTATAGAAAAATCCAAAGGGATTAGCTTTTGGTATTATTGAGAACGGAGGTTTCCGGTTAATAACTCGTGAAAAATTCATTTTTCTTGCACAAGAGGCTTGTATTCTCAATCGGCTACGTGTTACCAATCCAAACTTAATTTTTGGGAGGTTATGAAAAATATCAAATTTTTTGAGAAAATCCAAAGGGGTTAGCCTTTGATATTACAGAAAAGGGAGGTTTCTATCAAATAACTCGTCAAAAATTTATTTTTCTCTGAAATAACTAGTCAAAAATTCATTTTTTTGCACATGAGGCTTGTATTCTGTATCTGCTACGCGTTACCTATCCATACTTATTTTTTGTAAGGTTGTAAAAGATATCAAAATTATTGAGAAAAATTCAAACGGGTTAGCCTTCGATATTATTGAAAAGGGAGGTTCCCGGTTAATAACTCGTGAAAAATTCATTTTTCTTGCACATGAAGCTTGTATTCTCTATCCGCTACGTGTTACCTATCCATACCTATTTTTCGAGAGGTTCTAAAAAATATCAAAATTTATGAGAAAAATCCAAAGGGGTTAGCCTTCGATATTAACGAATAGGGAGCTTTCCGACAAATAACTCTTCAAAAATTCATTTTTCTTGCACATGAGACTTGTATTCTCTATCCGCTATGCGTTACCAATCCAAACTTCATTTTTGGGATGTTATAAAAAATATCAAAATTTTTGAGAAAATACAAAGGGTTTAGCCTTCGATATTACCGAAAAGGAGGTTTCCGTCAAATAACTCGTCTAAAATTCATTTTTCTGTCAAATAACTTGTTAAAAATTCATTTTTCTTGCACATAAGGCTTGTATTCTGTATCGGCTATGCCTTACCTATCCATACTTATTTTTTGTTAAGATTCTAAAAAATATCAAAAATTTTTAGAAAAATCCAAAGGGGTTAGCTTTTGGTATTATTGAGAAGGGAGGTTTCGGGTTAATAACTCGTGAAAAATTCATTTTTCTTGCACAAGAGGCTTGTATTCTCAATCGGCTACGTGTTACCAATCCAACCTTAATTTTTGGGAGGTTATGAAAAATATCAAATTTTTTGAGAAAATCCAAATGGGTTAGCCTTCGATATTACAGAAAAGGGAGGTTTCTGTCAAATAACTCGTCAAAAATTTATTTTTCTCTGAAATAACTAGTCAAAAATTCATTTTTCTTGCACATGAGGCTTGTATTCTGTATCGGCTACGCGTTACCTATCCATACTTATTTTTTGTAAGGTTGTAAAAAATATCAAAATTATTGAGAAAAATTCAAAGGGGTTAGCCTTCGATATTATTGAACAGGGAGGTTCCCGGTTAATAGCTCGTGAAAAATTCATTATTCTTGCACATGAAGCTTGTATTCTCTATCCGCTACGTGTTACCTATCCATACCTATTTTTCGAGAGGTTCTAAAAAATATCAGAATTTATGAGAAAAATCCAAAGGGGTTAGCCTTCGATATTAACGAATAGGGAGCTTTCCGACAAATAACTCTTCAAAAATTCATTTTTCTTGCACATGAGACTTGTATTCTCTATCCGCTATGCGTTACCAATCCAAACTTCATTTTTGGGATGTTATAAAAAATATCAAAATTTTTGAGAAAATCCAAAGGGGTTAGCCTTCGATATTACCGAAAAGGAGGTTTCCGTCAAATAACTCGTCTAAAATTCATTTTTCTTTCAAATAACTCGTTAAAAATTCATTTTTCTTGCACATAAGGCTTGTATTCTGTATCGGCTACGCGTTACCTATCCATAATTATTTTTTTGGTAAGATTCTAAAAAATATCAAAAATTTTTAGAAAAATCCAAAGGGGTTAGCCTTCGGTATTATTGAAAAGGGAGGTTTCCGGTTAATAACTCTTTAAAAATTCATTTTTCTTTCAAATAACTCGTTCAAAATTCATTTTTCTTGCACATAAGGCTTGTATTCTGTATCGACTACGTGTCACCTATCTATACCTATTTTTCAGGAGGTTCTAAAAAATATCAAAATTTTTGAGAAAAATCCAAAGGGGTTAGCCTTCGTTATTAACGAAAAGGGAGCTTTCCAACAAATAACTCATCAAAAATTCATTTTTTCCTTGCACATGAGACTTGTATTCTCTATCCGCTATGTGTTTATTTTTGGGAGGTTGCAAAAAATTTCAAATTTTTTTAAAAAATCCAAAGGGGTTAGCCTTCGATATTACCGAAAAGGGAGGTTTTCGTCAAATAACTCGTCTAAAATTCATTTTTCTGTCAAATAACTCGTTAAAAATTCATTTTTCTTGCACATAAGGCTTGTATTCTGTATCGGCTACGCCTTACCTATCCATACTTATTTTTGTTAAGATTCTAAAAAATATCAAAATTTTTTAGAAAAATCCAAAGGGGTTAGCTTTTGGTATTATTGAGAAGGGAGGTTTCCGGTTAATAACTCGTGAAAAATACATTTTTCTTGCACAAGAGGCTTGTATTCTCAATCGGCTACGTGTTACCAATCCAAACTTAATTTTTGGGAGGTTATGAAAAATATAAATTTTTTTTAGAAAATCCAAAGGGGTTAGCCTTTGATATTACAGAAAAGGGAGGTTTCTGTCAAATAACTCGTCAAAAATTTATTTTTCTCTGAAATAACTAGTCAAAAATTCATTTTTCTAGCACATGAGGCTTGTATTCTGTATCGGCTACGCGTTACCTATCCATACTTATTTTTTGTAAGGTTGTAAAAAATATCAAAATTATTGAGAAAAATTCAAATGGGTTAGCCTTCGATATTATTGAAAAGGGAGGTTCCCGGTTAATAACTCGTGAAAAATTCATTTTTCTTGCACATGAAGCTTGTATTCTCTATCCGCTACGTGTTACCTATCCATACCTATTTTTCGAGAGGTTCTAAAAAATATCAGAATTTATGAGAAAAATCCAAAGGGGTTAGCCTTCGATATTAACGAATAGGGAGCTTTCCTACAAATAACTCTTCAAAAATTCATTTTTCTTGCACATGAGACTTGTATTCTCTATCCGCTATGCGTTACCAATCCAAACTTCATTTTTGGGATGTTATAAAAAATATCAAAATTTTTGAGAAAATACAAAGGGTTTAGCCTTCGATATTACCGAAAAGGAGGTTTCCGTCAAATAACTCGTCTAAAATTCATTTTTCTGTCAAATAACTTGTTAAAAATTCATTTTTCTTGCACATAAGGCTTGTATTCTGTATCGGCTATGCCTTACCTATCCATACTTATTTTTTGTTAAGATTCTAAAAAATATCAAAAATTTTTAGAAAAATCCAAAGGGGTTAGCTTTTGGTATTATTGAGAAGGGAGGTTTCGGGTTAATAACTCGTGAAAAATTCATTTTTCTTGCATAAGAGGCTTGTATTCTCAATCGGCTACGTGTTACCAATCCAACCTTAATTTTTGGGAGGTTATGAAAAATATCAAATTTTTTGAGAAAATCCAAAGGGGTTAGCCTTCGATATTACAGAAAAGGGAGGTTTCTATCAAATAACTCGTCAAAAATTTATTTTTCTCTGAAATAACTAGTCAAAAATTCATTTTTCTTGCACATGAGGCTTGTATTCTGTATCGGCTACGCGTTACCTATCTATACTTATTTTTTGTAAGGTTGTAAAAAATATCAAAATTATTGAGAAAAATTCAAAGGGGTTAGCCTTCGATATTATTGAACAGGTAGGTTCCCGGTTAATAACTCGTGAAAAATTCATTATTCTTGCACATGAAGCTTGTATTCTCTATCCGCTACGTGTTACCTATCCATACCTATTTTTCGAGAGGTTCTAAAAAATATCAGAATTTATGAGAAAAATCCAAAGGGGTTAGCCTTCGATATTAACGAATAGGGAGCTTTCCGACAAATTACTCTTCAAAAATTCATTTTTCTTGCACATGAGACTTGTATTCTCTATCCGCTATGCGTTACCAATCCAAACTTCATTTTTGGGATGTTATAAAAAATATCAAAATTTTTGAGAAAATACAAAGGGTTTAGACTTCGATATTACCGAAAAGGAGGTTTCCGTCAAATAACTCGTCTAAAATTCATTTTTCTGTCAAATAACTTGTTAAAAAATCATTTTTCTTGCACATAAGGCTTGTATTCTGTATCGGCTATGCCTTACCTATCCATACTTATTTTTTGTTAAGATTCTAAAAAATATCAAAAATTTTTAGAAAAATCCAAAGGGGTTAGCTTTTGGTATTATTGAGAAGGGAGGTTTCAGGTTAATAACTCGTGAAAAATTCATTTTTCTTGCACAAGAGGCTTGTATTCTCAATCGGCTACGTGTTACCAATCCAACCTTAATTTTTGGGAGGTTATGAAAAATATCAAATTTTTTGAGAAAATCCAAAGGGGTTAGCCTTCGATATTACAGAAAAGGGAGGTTTCTGTCAAATAACTCGTCAAAAATTTATTTTTCTCTGAAATAACTAGTCAAAAATTCATTTTTCTTGCACATGAGGCTTGTATTCTGTATCGGCTACGCGTTACCTATCTATACTTATTTTTTGTAAGGTTGTAAAAAATATCAAAATTATTGAGAAAAATTCAAAGGGGTTAGCCTTCGATATTATTGAACAGGTAGGTTCCCGGTTAATGACTCGTGAAAAATTCATTATTCTTGCACATGAAGCTTGTATTCTCTATCCGCTACGTGTTACCTATCCATACCTATTTTTCGAGAGGTTCTAAAAAATATCAGAATTTATGAGAAAAATCCAAAGGGGTTAGCCTTCGATATTAACGAATAGGGAGCTTTCCGACAAATAACTCTTCAAAAATTCATTTTTCTTGCACATGAGACTTGTATTCTCTATCCGCTATGCGTTACCAATCCAAACTTCATTTTTGGGATGTTATAAAAAATATCAAAATTTTTGAGAAAATACAAAGGGTTTAGCCTTCGATATTACCGAAAAGGAGGTTTCCGTCAAATAACTCGTCTAAAATTCATTTTTCTGTCAAATAACTTGTTAAAAATTCATTTTTCTTGCACATAAGGCTTGTATTCTGTATCGGCTACGCCTTACCTATCCATACTTATTTTTTGTTAAGATTCTAAAAAATATCAAAATTTTTTAGAAAAATCCAAAGGGGTTAGCTTTTGGTATTATTGAGAAGGGAGGTTTCGGGTTAATAACTCGTGAAAAATTCATTTCTCTTGCACAAGAGGCTTGTATTCTCAATCGGCTACGTGTTGCCAATCCAAACTTAATTTTTGGGAGGTTATGAAAAATATCAAATTTTTTGAGAAAATCCGAAGGGGTTAGCCTTCGATATTACAGAAAAGTGAGGTTTTTTGTCAAATAACTCGTCAAAAATTTATTTTTCTCTGAAATAACTAGTCAAAAATTCATTTTTCTTGCACATGAGGCTTGTATTCTGTATCGGCTACGCGTTACCTATCTATACTTATTTTTTGTAAGATTGTAAAAAATATCAAAATTATTGAGAAAAATTCAAAGGGGTTAGCCTTCGATATTATTGAACAGGTAGGTTCCCGGTTAATGACTCGTGAAAAATTCATTATTCTTGCACATGAAGCTTGTATTCTCTATCCGCTACGTGTTACCTATCCATACCTATTTTTCGAGAGGTTCTAAAAAATATCAGAATTTATGAGAAAAATCCAAAGGGGTTAGCCTTCGATATTAACGAATAGGGAGCTTTCCGACAAATAACTCTTCAAAAATTCATTTTTCTTGCACATGAGACTTGTATTCTCTATCCGCTATGCGTTACCAATCCAAACTTCATTTTTGGGATGTTATAAAAAATATCAAAATTTTACCGAAAATACAAAGGGTTTAGCCTTCGATATTACCGAAAAGGAGGTTTCCGTCAAATAACTCGTCTAAAATTCATTTTTCTGTCAAATAACTTGTTAAAAATTCATTTTTCTTGCACATAAGGCTTGTATTCTGTATCGGCTACGCCTTACCTATCCATACTTATTTTTTGTTAAGATTCTAAAAAATATCAAAATTTTTTAGAAAAATCCAAAGGGGTTAGCTTTTGGTATTATTGAGAAGGGAGGTTTCGGGTTAATAACTCGTGAAAAATTCATTTCTCTTGCACAAGAGGCTTGTATTCTCAATCGGCTACGTGTTGCCAATCCAAACTTAATTTTTGGGAGGTTATGAAAAATATCAAATTTTTTGAGAAAATCCGAAGGGGTTAGCCTTCGATATTACAGAAAAGGGAGGTTTTTTGTCAAATAACTCGTCAAAAATTTATTTTTCTCTGAAATAACTAGTCAAAAATTCATTTTTCTTGCACATGAGGCTTGTATTCTGTATCGGCTACGCGTTACCTATCCATACTTATTTTTTGTAAGGTTGTAAAAAATATCAAAATTATTGAGAAAAATTCAAAGGGGTTAGCCTTCGATATTATTGAAAAGGGAGGTTCCCGGTTAATAACTCGTGAAAAATTCATTATTCTTGCACATGAAGCTTGTATTCTCTATCCGCTACGTGTTACCTATCAATACCTATTTTTTGAGAGGTTCTAAAAAATATTAGAATTTATGAGAAAAATCCAAAGGGGTTAGCCTTTAATATTAACGAATAGGGAGCTTTCCGACACATAACTCTTCAAAAATTCACTTTTCTTGCACATGAGACTTGTATTCTCTATCCGCTATGCGTTACCAATCCAAACTTCATTTTTGGGATGTTATAAAAAATATCAAAATTTTACCGAAAATACAAAGGGTTTAGCCTTCGATATTACCGAAAAGGATGTTTCCGTCAAATAACTCGTCTAAAATTCATTTTTATGTCAAATAACTTGTTAAAAATTCATTTTTCTTGCACATAAGGCTTGTATTCTGTATCGGCTACGCCTTACCTATCCATACTTATTTTTGTTAAGATTCTAAAAAATATCAAAATTTTTTAGAAAAATCCAAAGGGGTTAGCTTTTGGTATTATTGAGAAGGGAGGTTTCCGGTTAATAACTCGTGAAAATTTCATTTTTCTTGCACAAGAGGCTTGTATTCTCAATCGGCTGCGTGTTACCAATCCAAACTTAATTTTTGGGAGGTTATGAAAAATATCAAATTTTTTGAGAAAATCCAAAGGGGTTAGCCTTCGATATTACAGAAAAGGGAGGTTTCTGTCAAATAACTCGTCAAAAATTTATTTTTCTCTGAAATAACTAGTCAAAAATTCATTTTTCTTGCACATGAGGCTTGTATTATGTATCTGCTATGAGTTACCTATCCATACTTATTTTTTGTAAGGTTGTAAAAAATATCAAAATTATTGAGAAATTTCAAAGGGGTTAGCCTTCGATATTATTGAAAAGGGAGGTTCCCGGTTAATAACTCGTGAAAAATTTATTTTTCTTGCAGATGAAGCTTGTATTCTCTATCCGCTACGTGTTACCTATCCATACCTATTTTGCGAGAGGTTCTAAAAAATATCAAAATTTATGAGAAAAATCCAAAGGGGTTAGCCTTCGATATTAACGAATAGGGAGCTTTCCGACAAATAACTCTTCAAAAATTCATTTTTCTTGCACATGACACTTGTATTCTCTATCCGCTATGCGTTACCAATCCAAACTTCATTTTTGGGATGTTATAAAAAATATCAAAAATTTTGAGAAAATACAAAGGGTTTAGCCTTCGATATTACCGAAAAGGAGGTTTCCGTCAAATAACTCGTCTAAAATTCATTTTTCTGTCAAATAACTTGTTAAAAATTCATTTTTCTTGCACATAAGGCTTGTATTCTGTATCGGCTACGCCTTACCTATCCATACTTATTTTTTGTTTAAGATTCTAAAAAATATCAAAATTTTTTAGAAAAATCCAAAGGGGTTAGCTTTTGGTATTATTGAGAAGGGAGGTTTCCGGTTAATAACTCGTGAAAAATTAATTTTTCTTGCACAAGAGGCTTGTATTCTCAATCGGCTACGTGTTACCAATCCAAACTTAATTTTTGGGAGGTTATGAAAAATATCAAATTTTTTGAGAAAATCCAAAGGGGTTAGCCTTCAATATTACAGAAAAGGGAGGTTTCTGTCAAATAACTCGTCAAAAATTTATTTTTCTCTGAAATAACTAGTCAAAAATTCATTTTTCTTGCACATGAGGCTTGTATTCTGTATCGGCTACGCGTTACCTATCCATACTTATTTTTTGTAAGGTTGCAAAAAATATCAAAATTATTGAGAAAAATTCAAAGGGGTTAGCCTTCGATATTATTGAAAAGGGAGGTTCCCGGTTAATAACTCATGAAAAATTCATTTTTCTTGCACATGAAGCTTGTATTCTCTATCCGCTACGTGTTACCTATCCATACCTATTTTTTTGGAGGTTCTAAAAAATTTCAAAATTTCTGAGAAAAATCCAAAGAGGTTAGCCTTTGATATTACTGAAAAGGGAGCTTTCCGACAAATAACCCGTCAAAAAATCACTTTTCTTGCACATGAGACTTGTATTCTCTATCCGCTATGCGTTACCAATCCAAACTTCATTTTTAGGATGTTATAAAAAATATAAAAATTTTTGAGAAAATACAAAGGGTTTAGCCTTCGATATTACCGAAAAGGAGGTTTCCGTCAAATAACTCGTCTAAAATTCATTTTTCTGTCAAATAACTTGTTAAAAATTCATTTTTCTTGCACATGAGGCTTGTATTCTGTATCGGCTACGCGTTACCTATCCATACTTATTTTTTGTAAGGTTGCAAAAAATATCAAAATTATTGAGAAAAATTCAAAGGGGTTAGCCTTCGATATTATTGAAAAGGGAGGTTCCCGGTTAATAACTCATGAAAAATTCATTTTTCTTGCACATGAAGCTTGTATTCTCTATCCGCTACGTGTTACCTATCCATACCTATTTTTTGGGAGGTTCTAAAAATATCAAAATTTCCGAGAAAACTCCAAAGAGGTTAGCCTTTGATATTACAGAAAAGGGAGCTTTCCGACAAATAACCCGTCAAAAATTCACTTTTCTTGCACATGAGACTTGTATTCTCTATCCGCTATGCGTTACCAATCCAAACTTCATTTTTGGGATGTTATAAAAAATATCAAAATTTTTGAGAAAATCCAAAGGGGTTAGCCTTCGATATTACCGAAAAGGAGGTTTCCGAAAAATAACTCGTCTAAAATTCATTTTTCTTTCAAATAACTCGTTAAAAATTCATTTTTCTTGCACATAAGGCTTGTATTCTGTATCGGCTACGCGTTACCTATCCATAATTATTTTTTGGTAAGATTCTAAAAAATATCAAAAATTTTTAGAAAAATCCAAAGGGGTTAGCCTTCGGTATTATTAAAAAGGGAGGTTTCCTGTTAATAACTCTTCAAAAATTCATTTTTCTTTCAAATAACTCGTTAAAAATTCATTTTTCTTGCACATAAGGCTTGTATTCTGTATCGGCTACGTGTCACCTATCTATACCTATTTTTCAGGAGGTTCTAAAAAATATCAAAATTTTTGAGAAAAATCCAAAGGGGTTAGCCTTCGTTATTAACGAAAAGGGAGCTTTCCAACAAATAACTCATCAAAAATTCATTTTTTTCTTGCACATGAGACTTGTATTCTCTATCCGCTATGTGTTAATTTTTGGGAAGTTCCAAAAAATTTCAAATTTTTTAAAAAATCCAAAGGGGTTAGCCTTCGATATTTCCGAAAAGGGAGGTTTCCGTCAAATAACTCGTCTAAAATTCATTTTTCTGTCAAATAACTCGTTAAAAATTCTTTTTTCTTGCACATAAGGCTTGTATTCTGTATCGGCTATGCCTTACCTATCCATACTTATTTTTGTTAAGATTCTAAAAAATATCAAAAATTTTTAGAAAAATCCAAAGGGGTTAGCTTTTGGTATTATTGAGAAGGGAGGTTTCCGGTTAATAACTCGTGAAAAATACATTTTTCTTGCACAAGAGGCTTGTATTCTCAATCGGCTACGTGTTACCAATCCAAACTTAATTTTTGGGAGGTTATGAAAAATATAAAAAAATTTTAGAAAATCCAAAGTGGTTAACCTTTGATATTATAGAAAAGGGAGGTTTCTGTCAAATAACTCGTCAAAAATTTATTTTTCTCTGAAATAACTAGTCAAAAATTCATTTTTCTAGCACATGAGGCTTGTATTCTGTATCGGCTATGCGTTACCTATCCATACTTATTTTTTGTAAGGTTGTAAAAAATATCAAAATTATTGAGAAAAATTCAAATGGGTTAGCCTTCGATATTATTGAAAAGGGAGGTTCCCGGTTAATAACTCGTGAAAAATTCATTTTTCTTGCACATGAAGCTTGTATTCTCTATCCGCTACGTGTTACCTATCCATACCTATTTTTCGAGAGGTTCTAAAAAATATCAAAATTTATGAGAAAAATCCAAAGGGGTTAGCCTTCGATATTAACGAATAGGGAGCTTTCCGACAAATAACTCTTCAAAAATTCATTTTTCTTGCACATGAGACTTGTATTCTCTATCCGCTATGCGTTACCAATCCAAACTTCATTTTTGAGATGTTATAAAAAATATCAAAATTTTTGAGAAAATACAAAGGGTTTAGCCTTCGATATTACCGAAAAGTAGGTTTCCGTCAAATAACTCGTCTAAAATTCATTTTTCTATCAAATAACTTGTTAAAAATTCATTTTTCTTGCACATAAGGCTTGTATTCTGTATCGGCTACGCCTTACCTATCCATACTTATTTTTTGTTAAGATTCTAAAAAATATCAAAATTTTTTAGAAAAATCCAAATGGGTTAGCTTTTGGTATTATTGAGAAGGGAGGTTTCGGGTTAATAACTCGTGAAAAATTCATTTCTCTTGCACAAGAGGCTTGTATTCTCAATCGGCTACGTGTTGCCAATCCAAACTTAATTTTTGGGAGGTTATGAAAAATATCAATTTTTTTGAGAAAATCCGAAGGGGTTAGCCTTCGATATTACAGAAAAGGGAGGTTTTTTGTCAAATAACTCGTCAAAAATTTATTTTTCTCTGAAATAACTAGTCAAAAATTCATTTTTCTTGCACATGAGGCTTGTATTCTGTATCGGCTACGCGTTACCTATCCATACTTTTTTTTTGTAAGGTTGTAAAAAATATCAAAATTATTGAGAAAAATTCAAAGGGGTTAGCCTTCGATATTATTGAAAAGGGAGGTTCCCGGTTAATAACTCGTGAAAAATTCATTATTCTTGCACATGAAGCTTGTATTCTCTATCCGCTACGTGTTACCTATCCATACCTATTTTTCGAGAGGTTCTAAAAAATATCAGAATTTATGAGAAAAATCCAAAGGGGTTAGCCTTCGATATTAACGAATAGGGAGCTTTCCGACAAATAACTCTTTAAAAATTCATTTTTCTTGCACATGAGACATGTATTCTCTATCCGCTATGCGTTAACAATCCAAACTTCATTTTTGGGATGTTATAAAAAATATCAAAATTTTTGAGAAAATACAAAGGGTTTAGCCTTCGATATTACCGAAAAGGAGGTTTCCGTCAAATAACTCGTCTAAAATTCATTTTTCTGTCAAATAACTTGTTAAAAATTCATTTTTCTTGCACATAAGGCTTGTATTCTGTATCGGCTACGCCTTACCTATCCATACTTATTTTTTGTTAAGATTCTAAAAAATATCAAAATTTTTTAGAAAAATCCAAAGGGGTTAGCTTTTGGTATTATTGAGAAGGGAGGTTTCTGGTTAATAACTCGTGAAAAATTCATTTCTCTTGCACAAGAGGCTTGTATTCTCAATCGGCTACGTGTTGCCAATCCAAACTTAATTTTTGGGAGGTTATGAAAAATATCAAATTTTTTGAGAAAATCCAAAGGGGTTAGCCTTCGATATTACAGAAAAGGGAGGTTTTTTGTCAAATAACTCATCAAAAATTTATTTTTCTCTGAAATAACTAGTCAAAAATTCATTTTTCTTACACATGAGGCTTGTATTCTGTATCGGCTACGCGTTACCTATCCATACTTATTTTTTGTAAGGTTGTAAAAAATATCAAAATTATTGAGAAAAATTCAAAGGGGTTAGCCTTCGATATTATTGAAAAGGGAGGTTCCCGGTTAATAACTCGTGAAAAATTCATTATTCTTGCACATGAAGCTTGTATTCTCTATCCGCTACGTGTTACCTATCCATACCTATTTTTTGAGAGGTTCTAAAAAATATCAGAATTTATGAGAAAAATCCAAAGGGGTTAGCCTTTAATATTAACGAATAGGGAGCTTTCCGACACATAACTCTTCAAAAATTCACTTTTCTTGCACATGAGACTTGTATTCTCTATCCGCTATGCGTTACCAATCCAAACTTCATTTTTGGGATGTTATAAAAAATATCAAAATTTTACCGAAAATACAAAGGGTTTAGCCTTCGATATTACCGAAAAGGATGTTTCCGTCAAATAACTCGTCTAAAATTCATTTTTATGTCAAATAACTTGTTAAAAATTCATTTTTCTTGCACATAAGGCTTGTATTCTGTATCGGCTACGCCTTACCTATCCATACTTATTTTTGTTAAGATTCTAAAAAATATCAAAATTTTTTAGAAAAATCCAAAGGGGTTAGCTTTTGGTATTATTGAGAAGGGAGGTTTCCGGTTAATAACTCGTGAAAATTTCATTTTTCTTGCACAAGAGGCTTGTATTCTCAATCGGCTGCGTGTTACCAATCCAAACTTAATTTTTGGGAGGTTATGAAAAATATCAAATTTTTTGAGAAAATCCAAAGGGGTTAGCCTTCGATATTACAGAAAAGGGAGGTTTCTGTCAAATAACTCGTCAAAAATTTATTTTTCTCTGAAATAACTAGTCAAAAATTCATTTTTCTTGCACATGAGGCTTGTATTATGTATCTGCTATGTGTTACCTATCCATACTTATTTTTTGTAAGGTTGTAAAAAATATCAAAATTATTGAGAAATTTCAAAGGGGTTAGCCTTCGATATTATTGAAAAGGGAGGTTCCCGGTTAATAACTCGTGAAAACTTTATTTTTCTTGCACATAAAGCTTGTATTCTGTATCGGCTACGCGTTACCTATCCATAATTATTTTTTGGTAAGATTCTAAAAAATATCAAAAATTTTTAGAAAAATCCAAAGGGGTTAGCCTTCGGTATTATTAAAAAGGGAGGTTTCCGGTTAATAACTCTTCAAAAATTCATTTTTCTTTCAAATAACTCGTTAAAAATTCATTTTTCTTGCACACAAGGCTTGTATTCTGTATCGGCTACGTGTCACCTATCTATACCTATTTTTCAGGAGGTTCTAAAAAATATCAAATTTTTTGAGAAAAATCCAAAGGGGTTAGCCTTCGTTATTAACGAAAAGGGAGCTTTCCAACAAATAACTCATCAAAAATTCATTTTTTTCTTGCACATGAGACTTGTATTCTCTATCCGCTATGTGTTAATTTTTGGGAGGTTCCAAAAAATTTCAAATTTTTTTAAAAAATCCAAAGGGGTTAGCCTTCGATATTACCGAAAAGGGAGGTTTCCGTCAAATAACTCGTCTAAAATTCATTTTTCTGTCAAATAACTCGTTAAAAATTCTTTTTTCTTGCACATAAGGCTTGTATTCTGTATCGGCTACGCCTTACCTATCCATACTTATTTTTTGTTAAGATTCTAAAAAATATCAAAATTTTTTAGAAAAATCCAAAGGGGTTAGCTTTTGGTATTATTGAGAAGGGAGGTTTCCGGTTAATAACTCGTGAAAAATACATTTTTCTTGCACAATAGGCTTGTATTCTCAATCGGCTACGTGTTACCAATCCAAACTTAATTTTTGGGAGGTTATGAAAAATATAAATTTTTTTAGAAAATCCAACGGGGTTAGCCTTTGATATTACAGAAAAGGGAGGTTTCTGTCAAATAACTCGTCAAAAATTTATTTTTCTCTGAAATAACTAGTCAAAAATTCATTTTTCTAGCACATGAGGCTTGTATTCTGTATCGGCTACGCGTTACCTATCCATAGTTATTTTTTGTAAGGTTGTAAAAAATATCAAAATTATTGAGAAAAATTCAAATGGGTTAGCCTTCGATATTATTGAAAAGGGAGGTTCCCGGTTAATAACTCGTGAAAAATTCATTTTTCTTGCACATGAAGCTTGTATTCTCTATCCGCTACGTGTTACCTATCCATACCTATTTTTCGAGAGGTTCTAAAAAATATCAAAATTTATGAGAAAAATCCAAAGGGGTTAGCCTTCGATATTAACGAATAGGGAGCTTTCCGACAAATAACTTTTCAAAAATTCATTTCTCTTGCACATGAGACTTGTATTCTCTATCCGCTATGCGTTACCAATCCAAACTTCATTTTTGGGAGGTTCCAAAAAATTTCAAATTTTTTTAAAAAATCCAAAAGGGGTTAGCCTTCGATATTACCGAAAAGGGAGGTTTCCGTCAAATAACTCGTCTAAAATTCATTTTTCTGTCAAATAACTCGTTAAAAATTCTTTTTTCTTGCACATAAGGCTTGTATTCTGTATCGGCTACGCCTTACCTATCCATACTTATTTTTTATTAAGATTCTAAAAAATATCAAAATTTTTTAGAAAAATCCAAAGGGGTTAGCTTTTGGTATTATTAAGAAGGGAGGTTTCCGGTTAATAACTCGTGAAAAATATATTTTTCTTGCACAAGAGGCTTGTATTCTCAATCGGCTACGTGTTACCAATCTAAACTTAATTTTTGGGAGGTTATGAAAAATATAAATTTTTTTTAGAAAATCCAAAGGGGTTAGCCTTTGATATTACAGAAAAGGGAGGTTTCTGTCAAATAACTCGTCAAAAATTTACTTTTCTCTGAAATAACTAGTCAAAAATTCAATTTTCTTGCACATGAGGCTTGTATTCTGTATCGGCTACGCGTTACCTATCCATACTTATTTTTTGTAAGGTTCTAAAAAATATCAAAATTATTGAGAAAAATTCAAATGGGTTAGCCTTCGATATTATTGAAAAGGGAGGTTCCCGGTTAATAACTCGTGAAAAATTCATTTTTCTTGCACATGAAGCTTGTATTCTCTATCCGCTACGTGTTACCTATCCATACCTATTTTTCGAGAGGTTCTAAAAAATATCAAAATTTATGAGAAAAATCCAAAGGGGTTAGCCTTCGATATTAACGAATAGGGAGCTTTCCGACAAATAACTCTTCAAAAATTCATTTTTCTTGCACATGAGACTTGTATTCTCTATCCGCTATGCGTTACCAATCCAAACTTCATTTTTGGGATGTTATAAAAAATATCAAAATTTTTGAGAAAATACAAAGGGTTTAGCCTTTGATATTACCGAAAAGGAGGTTTCCGTCAAATAACTCGTCTAAAATTCATTTTTCTGTCAAATAACTTGTTAAAAATTCATTTTTCTTGCACATAAGGCTTGTATTCTGTATCGGCTATGCCTTACCTATCCATACTTATTTTTTGTTAAGATTCTAAAAAATATCAAAATTTTTTAGAAAAATCCAAAGGGGTTAGCTTTTGGTATTATTGAGAAGGGAGGTTTCGGGTTAATAACTCGTGAAAAATTCATTTTTCTTGCACAAGAGGCTTGTATTCTCAATCGGCTACGTGTTACCAATCCAAACTTAATTTTTGGGAGGTTATGAAAAATATCCAATTTTTTGAGAAAATCCAAAGGGGTTAGCCTTCGATATTACAGAAAAGGGAGGTTTCTGTCAAATAACTCGTCAAAAATTTATTTTTCTCTGAAATAACTAGTCAAAAATTCATTTTTCTTGCACATGAGGCTTGTATTCTGTATCGGCTACGCGTTACCTATCCATACTTATTTTTTGTAAGGTTGTAAAAAATATCAAAATTATTGAGAAAAATTCAAAGGGGTTAGCCTTCGATAATATTGAAAAGGGAGATTCCCGGTTAATAACTCGTGAAAAATTCATTATTCTTGCACATGAAGCTTGTATTCTCTATCCGCTACGTGTTACCTATCCATACCTATTTTTCGAGAGGTTCTAAAAAATTTCAGAATTTATGAGAAAAATCCAAAGGGGTTAGCCTTCGATATTAACGAATAGGGAGCTTTCCGACAAATAACTCTTCAAAAATTCATTTTTCTTGCACATGAGACTTGTATTCTCTATCCGCTATGCGTTACCAATCCAAACTTCATTTTTGGGATGTTATAAAAAATATCAAAATTTTTGAGAAAATACAAAGGGTTTAGCCTTCGATATTACCGAAAAGGAGGTTTCCGTCAAATAACTCGTCTAAAATTCATTTTTCTGTCAAATAACTTGTTAAAAATTCATTTTTCTTGCACATAAGGCTTGTATTCTGTATTGGCTACGCCTTACCTATCCATACTTATTTTTTGTTAAGATTCTAAAAAATATCAAAATTTTTTAGAAAAATCCAAAGGGGTTAGCTTTTGGTATTATTGAGAAGGGAGGTTTCGGGTTAATAACTCGTGAAAAATTCATTTTTCTTGCACAAGAGGCTTGTATTCTCAATCGGCTACGTGTTACCAATCCAAATTTAATTTTTGGGAGGTTATGAAAAATATCCAATTTTTTGAGAAAATCCAAAGGGGTTAGCCTTCGATATTACAGAAAAGGGAGGTTTCTGTCAAATAACTCGTCAAAAATTTATTTTTCTCTGAAATAACTAGTCAAAAATTCATTTTTCTTGCACATGAGGCTTGTATTCTGTATCGGCTACGCATTACCTATCCATACTTATTTTTTGTAAGGTTGTAAAAAATATCAAAATTATTGAGAAAAATTCAAAGGGGTTAGCCTTCGATAATATTGAAAAGGGAGGTTCCCGGTTAATAACTCGTGAAAAATTCATTATTCTTGCACATGAAGCTTGTATTCTCTATCCGCTACGTGTTACCTATCCATACCTATTTTTTGAGAGGTTCTAAAAAATATCAGAATTTATGAGAAAAATCCAAAGGGGTTAGCCTTCGATATTAACGAATAGGGAGCTTTCCGACAAATAACTCTTCAAAAATTCATTTTTCTTGCACATGAGACTTGTATTCTCTATCCGCTATGCGTTACCAATCCAAACTTCATTTTTGGGATGTTATAAAAAATATCAAAATTTTTGAGAAAATACAAAGGGTTTAGCCTTCGATATTACCGAAAAGGAGGTTTCCGTCAAATAACTCGTCTAAAATTCATTTTTCTGTCAAATAACTTGTTAAAAATTCATTTTTCTTGCACATAAGGCTTGTATTCTGTATTGGCTACGCCTTACCTATCCATACTTATTTTTTGTTAAGATTTAAAAAATATCAAAATTTTTTAGAAAAATCCAAAGGGGTTAGCTTTTGGTATTATTGAGAAGGGAGGTTTCCGGTTAATAACTCGTGAAAAATACATTTTTCTTGCACAATAGGCTTGTATTCTCAATCGGCTACGTGTTACCAATCCAAACTTAATTTTTGGGAGGTTATGAAAAATATAAATTTTTTTAGAAAATCCAACGGGGTTAGCCTTTGATATTACAGAAAAGGGAGGTTTCTGTCAAATAACTCGACAAAAATTTATTTTTCTCTGAAATAACTAGTCAAAAATTCATTTTTCTAGCACATGAGGCTTGTATTCTGTATCGGCTACGCGTTACCTATCCATAGTTATTTTTTGTAAGGTTGTAAAAAATATCAAAATTATTGAGAAAAATTCAAATGGGTTAGCCTTCGATATTATTGAAAAGGGAGGTTCCCGGTTAATAACTCGTGAAAAATTCATTTTTCTTGCACATGAAGCTTGTATTCTCTATCCGCTACGTGTTACCTATCCATACCTATTTTTCGAGAGGTTCTAAAAAATATCAAAATTTATGAGAAAAATCCAAAGGGGTTAGCCTTCGATATTAACGAATAGGGAGCTTTCCGACAAATAACTTTTCAAAAATTCATTTTTCTTGCACATGAGACTTGTATTCTCTATCCGCTATGCGTTACCAATCCAAACTTCATTTTTAGGAGGTTCCAAAAAATTTCAAATTTTTTTAAAAAAATCCAAAAGGGGTTAGCCTTCGATATTACCGAAAAGGGAGGTTTCCGTCAAATAACTCGTCTAAAATTCATTTTTCTGTCAAATAACTCGTTAAAAATTCTTTTTTCTTGCACATAAGGCTTGTATTCTGTATCGGCTACGCCTTACCTATCCATACTTATTTTTTGTTAAGATTCTAAAAAATATCAAAATTTTTTAGAAAAATCCAAAGGGGTTAGCTTTTGGTATTATTAAGAAGGGAGGTTTCCGGTTAATAACTCGTGAAAAATTCATTTTTCTTGCACAAGAGGCTTGTATTCTCAATCGGCTACGTGTTACCAATCCAAACTTAATTTTTGGGAGGTTATGAAAAATATCCAATTTTTTGAGAAAATCCAAAGGGGTTAGCCTTCGATATTACAGAAAAGGGAGGTTTTTTGTCAAATAACTCGTCAAAAATTTATTTTTCTCTGAAATAACTAGTCAAAAATTCATTTTTCTTGCACATGAGGCTTGTATTCTGTATCGGCTACGCGTTACCTATCCATACTTATTTTTTGTAAGGTTGTAAAAAATATCAAAATTATTGAGAAAAATTCAAAGGGGTTAGCCTTCGATATTATTGAAAAGGGAGGTTCCCGGTTAATAACTCGTGAAAAATTCATTATTCTTGCACATGAAGCTTGTATTCTCTATCCACTACGTGTTACCTATCCATACCTATTTTTTGAGAGGTTCTAAAAAATATCAGAATTTATGAGAAAAATCCAAAAGGGTTAGCCTTCGATATTAACGAATAGGGAGCTTTCCGACAAATAACTCTTCAAAAATTCATTTTTCTTGCACATGAGACTTGTATTCTCTATCCGCTATGCGTTACCAATCCAAACTTCATTTTTGGGATGTTATAAAAAAATATCAAAATTTTTGAGAAAATACAAAGGGTTTAGCCTTCGATATTACCGAAAAAGAGGTTTCCGTCAAATAACTCGTCTAAAATTCATTTTTCTGTCAAATAACTTGTTAAAAATTCATTTTTCTTGCACATAAGGCTTGTATTATGTATCGGCTACGCCTTACCTATCCATACTTATTTTTTGTTAAGATTCTAAAAAATATCAAAATTTTTTAGAAAAATCCAAAGGGGTTAGCTTTTGGTATTATTGAGAAGGGAGGTTTCGGGTTAATAACTCGTGAAAAATTCATTTTTCTTGCACAAGAGGCTTGTATTCTCAATCGGCTACGTGTTACCAATCCAAACTTAATTTTTGGGAGGTTATGAAAAATATCAAATTTGTTGAGAAAATCCAAAGGGGTTAGCCTTCGATATTACAGAAAAGGGAGGTTTTTTGTCAAATAACTCGTCAAAAATTTATTTTTCTCTGAAATAACTAGTCAAAAATTCATTTTTCTTGCACATGAGGCTTGTATTCTGTATCGGCTACGCGTTACCTATCCATACTTATTTTTTGTAAGGTTGTAAAAAATATCAAAATTATTGAGAAAAATTCAAAGGGGTTAGCCTTCGATAATATTGAAAAGGGAGGTTCCCGGTTAATAACTCGTGAAAAATTTATTATTCTTGCACATGAAGCTTGTATTCTCTATCCGCTACGTGTTACCTATCCATACCTATTTTTCGAGAGGTTCTAAAAAATATCAGAATTTATGAGAAAAATCCAAAGGGGTTAGCCTTCGATATTAACGAATAGGGAGCTTTCCGACAAATAACTTTTCAAAAATTCATTTTTCTTGCACATGAGACTTGTATTCTCTATCCGCTATGCGTTACCAATCCAAACTTCATTTTTAGGAGGTTCCAAAAAATTTCAAATTTTTTTAAAAAATCCAAAAGGGGTTAGCCTTCGATATTACCGAAAAGGGAGGTTTCCGTCAAATAACTCGTCTAAAATTCATTTTTCTGTCAAATAACTCGTTAAAAATTCTTTTTTCTTGCACATAAGGCTTGTATTCTGTATCGGCTACGCCTTACCTATCCATACTTATTTTTTGTTAAGATTCTAAAAAATATCAAAATTTTTTAGAAAAATCCAAAGGGGTTAGCTTTTGGTATTATTAAGAAGGGAGGTTTCCGGTTAATAACTCGTGAAAAATATATTTTTCTTGCACAAGAGGCTTGTATTCTCAATCGGCTACGTGTTACCAATCTAAACTTAATTTTTGGGAGGTTATGAAAAATATAAATTTTTTTTAGAAAATCCAAAGGGGTTAGCCTTTGATATTACAGAAAAGGGAGGTTTCTGTCAAATAACTCGTCAAAAATTTACTTTTCTCTGAAATAACTAGTCAAAAATTCAATTTTCTTGCACATGAGGCTTGTATTCTGTATCGGCTACGCGTTACCTATCCATACTTATTTTTTGTAAGGTTCTAAAAAGTATCAAAATTATTGAGAAAAATTCAAATGGGTTAGCCTTCGATATTATTGAAAAGGGAGGTTCCCGGTTAATAACTCGTGAAAAATTCATTTTTCTTGCACATGAAGCTTGTATTCTCTATCCGCTACGTGTTACCTATCCATACCTATTTTTCGAGAGGTTCTAAAAAATATCAGAATTTATGAGAAAAATCCAAAGGGGTTAGCCTTCGATATTAACGAATAGGGAGCTTTCCGACAAATAACTCTTCAAAAATTCATTTTTCTTGCACATGAGACTTGTATTCTCTATCCGCTATGCGTTACCAATCCAAACTTCATTTTTGGGATGTTATAAAAAATATCAAAATTTTTGAGAAAATACAAAGGGTTTAGCCTTCGATATTACCGAAAAGGAGGTTTCCGTCAAATAACTCGTCTAAAATTCATTTTTCTGTCAAATAACTTGTTAAAAATTCATTTTTCTCGCACATAAGGCTTGTATTCTGTATTGGCTACGCCTTACCTATCCATACTTATTTTTTGTTAAGATTTAAAAAATATCAAAATTTTTTAGAAAAATCCAAAGGGGTTAGCTTTTGGTATTATTGAGAAGGGAGGTTTCCGGTTAATAACTCGTGAAAAATTCATTTCTCTTGCACAAGAGGCTTGTATTCTCAATCGGCTACGTGTTGCCAATCCAAACTTAATTTTTGGGAGGTTATGAAAAATATCCAATTTTTTGAGAAAATCCAAAGGGGTTAGCCTTCGATATTACAGAAAAGGGAGGTTTCTGTCAAATAACTCGTCAAAAATTTATTTTTCTCTGAAATAACTAGTCAAAAATTCATTTTTCTTGCACATGAGGCTTGTATTCTGTATCGGCCACGCATTACCTATCCATACTTATTTTTTGTAAGGTTGTAAAAAATATCAAAATTATTGAGAAAAATTCAAAGGGGTTAGCCTTCGATAATATTGAAAAGGGAGGTTCCAGGTTAATAACTCGTGAAAAATTCATTATTCTTGCACATGAAGCTTGTATTCTCTATCCGCTACGTGTTACCTATCCATACCTATTTTTTGAGAGGTTCTAAAAAATATCAGAATTTATGAGAAAAATCCAAAGGGGTTAGCCTTCGATATTAACGAATAGGGAGCTTTCCGACAAATAACTCTTCAAAAATTCATTTTTCTTGCACATGAGACTTGTATTCTCTATCCGCTATGCGTTACCAATCCAAACTTCATTTTTGGGATGTTATAAAAAATATCAAATTTTTTGAGAAAATACAAAGGGTTTAGCCTTCGATATTACCGAAAAGGAGGTTTCCGTCAAATAACTCGTCTAAAATTCATTTTTCTGTCAAATAACTTGTTAAAAATTCATTTTTCTTGCACATAAGGCTTGTATTCTGTATCGGCTACGCCTTACCTATCCATACTTATTTTTTGTTAAGATTCTAAAAAATATCAAAATTTTTTAGAAAAATCCAAAGGGGTTAGCTTTTGGTATTATTGAGAAGGGAGGTTTCCGGTTAATAACTCGTGAAAAATACATTTTTCTTGCACAATAGGCTTGTATTCTCAATCGGCTACGTGTTACCAATCCAAACTTAATTTTTGGGAGGTTATGAAAAATATAAATTTTTTTAGAAAATCCAACGGGGTTAGCCTTTGATATTACAGAAAAGGGAGGTTTCTGTCAAATAACTCGTCAAAAATTTATTTTTCTCTGAAATAACTAGTCAAAAATTCATTTTTCTAGCACATGAGGCTTGTATTCTGTATCGGCTACGCGTTACCTATCCATAGTTATTTTTTGTAAGGTTGTAAAAAATATCAAAATTATTGAGAAAAATTCAAATGGGTTAGCCTTCGATATTATTGAAAAGGGAGGTTCCCGGTTAATAACTCGTGAAAAATTCATTTTTCTTGCACATGAAGCTTGTATTCTCTATCCGCTACGTGTTACCTATCCATACCTATTTTTCGAGAGGTTCTAAAAAATATCAAAATTTATGAGAAAAATCCAAAGGGGTTAGCCTTCGATATTAACGAATAGGGAGCTTTCCGACAAATAACTTTTCAAAAATTCATTTTTCTTGCACATGAGACTTGTATTCTCTATCCGCTATGCGTTACCAATCCAAACTTCATTTTTGGGAGGTTCCAAAAAATTTCAAATTTTTTTAAAAAATCCAAAAGGGGTTAGCCTTCGATATTACCGAAAAGGGAGGTTTCCGTCAAATAACTCGTCTAAAATTCATTTTTCTGTCAAATAACTCGTTAAAAATTCTTTTTTCTTGCACATAAGGCTTGTATTCTGTATCGGCTACGCCTTACCTATCCATACTTATTTTTTGTTAAGATTCTAAAAAATATCAAAATTTTTTAGAAAAATCCAAAGGGGTTAGCTTTTGGTATTATTAAGAAGGGAGGTTTCCGGTTAATAACTCGTGAAAAATATATTTTTCTTGCACAAGAGGCTTGTATTCTCAATCGGCTACGTGTTACCAATCTAAACTTAATTTTTGGGAGGTTATGAAAAATATAAATTTTTTTTAGAAAATCCAAAGGGGTTAGCCTTTGATATTACAGAAAAGGGAGGTTTCTGTCAAATAACTCGTCAAAAATTTACTTTTCTCTGAAATAACTAGTCAAAAATTCAATTTTCTTGCACATGAGGCTTGTATTCTGTATCGGCTACGCGTTACCTATCCATACTTATTTTTTGTAAGGTTCTAAAAAATATCAAAATTATTGAGAAAAATTCAAATGGGTTAGCCTTCGATATTATTGAAAAGGGAGGTTCCCGGTTAATAACTCGTGAAAAATTCATTTTTCTTGCACATGAAGCTTGTATTCTCTATCCGCTACGTGTTACCTATCCATACCTATTTTTCGAGAGGTTCTAAAAAATATCAGAATTTATGAGAAAAATCCAAAGGGGTTAGCCTTCGATATTAACGAATAGGGAGCTTTCCGACAAATAACTCTTCAAAAATTCATTTTTCTTGCACATGAGACTTGTATTCTCTATCCGCTATGCGTTACCAATCCAAACTTCATTTTTGGGATGTTATAAAAAATATCAAAATTTTTGAGAAAATACAAAGGGTTTAGCCTTCGATATTACCGAAAAGGAGGTTTCCGTCAAATAACTCGTCTAAAATTCATTTTTCTGTCAAATAACTTGTTAAAAATTCATTTTTCTTGCACATAAGGCTTGTATTCTGTATTGGCTACGCCTTACCTATCCATACTTATTTTTTGTTAAGATTTAAAAAATATCAAAATTTTTTAGAAAAATCCAAAGGGGTTAGCTTTTGGTATTATTGAGAAGGGAGGTTTCCGGTTAATAACTCGTGAAAAATTCATTTCTCTTGCACAAGAGGCTTGTATTCTCAATCGGCTACGTGTTGCCAATCCAAACTTAATTTTTGGGAGGTTATGAAAAATATCCAATTTTTTGAGAAAATCCAAAGGGGTTAGCCTTCGATATTACAGAAAAGGGAGGTTTCTGTCAAATAACTCGTCAAAAATTTATTTTTCTCTGAAATAACTAGTCAAAAATTCATTTTTCTTGCACATGAGGCTTGTATTCTGTATCGGCCACGCATTACCTATCCATACTTATTTTTTGTAAGGTTGTAAAAAATATCAAAATTATTGAGAAAAATTCAAAGGGGTTAGCCTTCGATAATATTGAAAAGGGAGGTTCCCGGTTAATAACTCGTGAAAAATTCATTATTCTTGCACATGAAGCTTGTATTCTCTATCCGCTACGTGTTACCTATCCATACCTATTTTTCGAGAGGTTCTAAAAAATATCAGAATTTATGAGAAAAATCCAAAGGGGTTAGCCTTCGATATTAACGAATAGGGAGCTTTCCGACAAATAACTCTTCAAAAATTCATTTTTCTTGCACATGAGACTTGTATTCTCTATCCGCTATGCGTTACCAATCCAAACTTCATTTTTGGGATGTTATAAAAAATATCAAATTTTTTGAGAAAATACAAAGGGTTTAGCCTTCGATATTACCGAAAAGGAGGTTTCCGTCAAATAACTCGTCTAAAATTCATTTTTCTGTCAAATAACTTGTTAAAAATTCATTTTTCTTGCACATAAGGCTTGTATTCTGTATTGGCTACGCCTTACCTATCCATACTTATTTTTTGTTAAGATTCTAAAAAATATCAAAATTTTTTAGAAAAATCCAAAGGGGTTAGCTTTTGGTATTATTGAGAAGGGAGGTTTCCGGTTAATAACTCGTGAAAAATACATTTTTCTTGCACAATAGGCTTGTATTCTCAATCGGCTACGTGTTACCAATCCAAACTTAATTTTTGGGAGGTTATGAAAAATATAAATTTTTTTAGAAAATCCAACGGGGTTAGCCTTTGATATTACAGAAAAGGGAGGTTTCTGTCAAATAACTCGTCAAAAATTTATTTTTCTCTGAAATAACTAGTCAAAAATTCATTTTTCTAGCACATGAGGCTTGTATTCTGTATCGGCTACGCGTTACCTATCCATAGTTATTTTTTGTAAGGTTGTAAAAAATATCAAAATTATTGAGAAAAATTCAAATGGGTTAGCCTTCGATATTATTGAAAAGGGAGGTTCCCGGTTAATAACTCGTGAAAAATTCATTTTTCTTGCACATGAAGCTTGTATTCTCTATCCGCTACGTGTTACCTATCCATACCTATTTTTCGAGAGGTTCTAAAAAATATCAAAATTTATGAGAAAAATCCAAAGGGGTTAGCCTTCGATATTAACGAATAGGGAGCTTTCCGACAAATAACTTTTCAAAAATTCATTTTTCTTGCACATGAGACTTGTATTCTCTATCCGCTATGCGTTACCAATCCAAACTTCATTTTTGGGAGGTTCCAAAAAATTTCAAATTTTTTTAAAAAATCCAAAAGGGGTTAGCCTTCGATATTACCGAAAAGGGAGGTTTCCGTCAAATAACTCGTCTAAAATTCATTTTTCTGTCAAATAACTCGTTAAAAATTCTTTTTTCTTGCACATAAGGCTTGTATTCTGTATCAGCTACGCCTTACCTATCCATACTTATTTTTTGTTAAGATTCTAAAAAATATCAAAATTTTTTAGAAAAATCCAAAGGGGTTAGCTTTTGGTATTATTAAGAAGGGAGGTTTCCGGTTAATAACTCGTGAAAAATATATTTTTCTTGCACAAGAGGCTTGTATTCTCAATCGGCTACGTGTTACCAATCTAAACTTAATTTTTGGGAGGTTATGAAAAATATAAATTTTTTTTAGAAAATCCAAAGGGGTTAGCCTTTGATATTACAGAAAAGGGAGGTTTCTGTCAAATAACTCGTCAAAAATTTACTTTTCTCTGAAATAACTAGTCAAAAATTCAATTTTCTTGCACATGAGGCTTGTATTCTGTATCGGCTACGCGTTACCTATCCATACTTATTTTTTGTAAGGTTCTAAAAAATATCAAAATTATTGAGAAAAATTCAAATGGGTTAGCCTTCGATATTATTGAAAAGGGAGGTTCCCGGTTAATAACTCGTGAAAAATTCATTTTTCTTGCACATGAAGCTTGTATTCTCTATCCGCTACGTGTTACCTATCCATACCTATTTTTCGAGAGGTTCTAAAAAATATCAGAATTTATGAGAAAAATCCAAAGGGGTTAGCCTTCGATATTAACGAATAGGGAGCTTTCCGACAAATAACTCTTCAAAAATTCATTTTTCTTGCACATGAGACTTGTATTCTCTATCCGCTATGCGTTACCAATCCAAACTTCATTTTTGGGATGTTATAAAAAATATCAAAATTTTTGAGAAAATACAAAGGGTTTAGCCTTCGATATTACCGAAAAGGAGGTTTCCGTCAAATAACTCGTCTAAAATTCATTTTTCTGTCAAATAACTTGTTAAAAATTCATTTTTCTTGCACATAAGGCTTGTATTCTGTATTGGCTACGCCTTACCTATCCATACTTATTTTTTGTTAAGATTTAAAAAATATCAAAATTTTTTAGAAAAATCCAAAGGGGTTAGCTTTTGGTATTATTGAGAAGGGAGGTTTCCGGTTAATAACTCGTGAAAAATTCATTTCTCTTGCACAAGAGGCTTGTATTCTCAATCGGCTACGTGTTGCCAATCCAAACTTAATTTTTGGGAGGTTATGAAAAATATCCAATTTTTTGAGAAAATCCAAAGGGGTTAGCCTTCGATATTACAGAAAAGGGAGGTTTCTGTCAAATAACTCGTCAAAAATTTATTTTTCTCTGAAATAACTAGTCAAAAATTCATTTTTCTTGCACATGAGGCTTGTATTCTGTATCGGCTACGCGTTACCTATCCATACTTATTTTTTGTAAGGTTGTAAAAAATATCAAAATTATTGAGAAAAATTCAAAGGGGTTAGCCTTCGATAATATTGAAAAGGGAGGTTCCCGGTTAATAACTCGTGAAAAATTCATTATTCTTGCACATGAAGCTTGTATTCTCTATCCGCTACGTGTTACCTATCCATACCTATTTTTCGAGAGGTTCTAAAAAATATCAGAATTTATGAGAAAAATCCAAAGGGGTTAGCCTTCGATATTAACGAATAGGAAGCTTTCCGACAAATAACTCTTCAAAAATTCATTTTTCTTGCACATGAGACTTGTATTCTCTATCCGCTATGCGTTACCAATCCAAACTTCATTTTTGGGATGTTATAAAAAATATCAAATTTTTTGAGAAAATACAAAGGGTTTAGCCTTCGATATTACCGAAAAGGAGGTTTCCGTCAAATAACTCGTCTAAAATTCATTTTTCTGTCAAATAACTTGTTAAAAATTCATTTTTCTTGCACATAAGGCTTGTATTCTGTATTGGCTACGCCTTACCTATCCATACTTATTTTTTGTTAAGATTCTAAAAAATATCAAAATTTTTTAGAAAAATCCAAAGGGGTTAGCTTTTGGTATTATTGAGAAGGGAGGTTTCCGGTTAATAACTCGTGAAAAATACATTTTTCTTGCACAATAGGCTTGTATTCTCAATCGGCTACGTGTTACCAATCCAAACTTAATTTTTGGGAGGTTATGAAAAATATAAATTTTTTTAGAAAATCCAACGGGGTTAGCCTTTGATATTACAGAAAAGGGAGGTTTCTGTCAAATAACTCGTCAAAAATTTATTTTTCTCTGAAATAACTAGTCAAAAATTCATTTTTCTAGCACATGAGGCTTGTATTCTGTATCGGCTACGCGTTACCTATCCATAGTTATTTTTTGTAAGGTTGTAAAAAATATCAAAATTATTGAGAAAAATTCAAATGGGTTAGCCTTCGATATTATTGAAAAGGGAGGTTCCCGGTTAATAACTCGTGAAAAATTCATTTTTCTTGCACATGAAGCTTGTATTCTCTATCCGCTACGTGTTACCTATCCATACCTATTTTTCGAGAGGTTCTAAAAAATATCAAAATTTATGAGAAAAATCCAAAGGGGTTAGCCTTCGATATTAACGAATAGGGAGCTTTCCGACAAATAACTTTTCAAAAATTCATTTTTCTTGCACATGAGACTTGTATTCTCTATCCGCTATGCGTTACCAATCCAAACTTCATTTTTGGGAGGTTCCAAAAAATTTCAAATTTTTTTAAAAAATCCAAAAGGGGTTAGCCTTCGATATTACCGAAAAGGGAGGTTTCCGTCAAATAACTCGTCTAAAATTCATTTTTCTGTCAAATAACTCGTTAAAAATTCTTTTTTCTTGCACATAAGGCTTGTATTCTGTATCAGCTACGCCTTACCTATCCATACTTATTTTTTGTTAAGATTCTAAAAAATATCAAAATTTTTTAGAAAAATCCAAAGGGGTTAGCTTTTGGTATTATTAAGAAGGGAGGTTTCCGGTTAATAACTCGTGAAAAATATATTTTTCTTGCACAAGAGGCTTGTATTCTCAATCGGCTACGTGTTACCAATCTAAACTTAATTTTTGGGAGGTTATGAAAAATATAAATTTTTTTTAGAAAATCCAAAGGGGTTAGCCTTTGATATTACAGAAAAGGGAGGTTTCTGTCAAATAACTCGTCAAAAATTTACTTTTCTCTGAAATAACTAGTCAAAAATTCAATTTTCTTGCACATGAGGCTTGTATTCTGTATCGGCTACGCGTTACCTATCCATACTTATTTTTTGTAAGGTTCTAAAAAATATCAAATTATTGAGAAAAATTCAAATGGGTTAGCCTTCGATATTATTGAAAAGGGAGGTTCCCGGTTAATAACTCGTGAAAAATTCATTTTTCTTGCACATGAAGCTTGTATTCTCTATCCGCTACGTGTTACCTATCCATACCTATTTTTCGAGAGGTTCTAAAAAATATCAAAATTTATGAGAAAAATCCAAAGGGGTTAGCCTTCGATATTAACGAATAGGGAGCTTTCCGACAAATAACTCTTCAAAAATTCATTTTTCTTGCACATGAGACTTGTATTCTCTATCCGCTATGCGTTACCAATCCAAACTTCATTTTTGGGATGTTATAAAAAATATCAAAATTTTTGAGAAAATACAAAGGGTTTAGCCTTCGATATTACCGAAAAGGAGGTTTCCGTCAAATAACTCGTCTAAAATTCTTTTTTCTGTCAAATAACTTGTTAAAAATTCATTTTTCTTGCACATAAGGCTTGTATTCTGTATCGGCTATGCCTTACCTATCCATACTTATTTTTTGTTAAGATTCTAAAAAATATCAAAAATTTTTAGAAAAATCCAAAGGGGTTAGCTTTTGGTATTATTGAGAAGGGAGGTTTCGGGTTAATAACTCGTGAAAAATTCATTTTTCTTGCACAAGAGGCTTGTATTCTCAATCGGCTACGTGTTACCAATCCAAACTTAATTTTTGGGAGGTTATGAAAAATATCAAATTTTTTGAGAAAATCCAAAGGGGTTAGCCTTCGATATTACAGAAAAGGGAGGTTTCTGTCAAATAACTCGTCAAAAATTTATTTTTCTCTGAAATAACTAGTCAAAAATTCATTTTTCTTGCACATGAGGCTTGTATTCTGTATCGGCTACGCGTTACCTATCCATACTTATTTTTTGTAAGGTTGTAAAAAATATCAAAATTATTGAGAAAAATTCAAAGGGGTTAGCCTTCGAT
Organism: Neostapfia colusana; assembly: GCA_030760725.1. NCBI lineage: Eukaryota > Viridiplantae > Streptophyta > Magnoliopsida > Poales > Poaceae > Neostapfia > Neostapfia colusana. The sequence goes on along the minus strand of JASWHV010000493.1, from coordinate 2,947 downwards.
AATATTGAAAAGGGAGGTTCCCGGTTAATAACTCGTGAAAAATTCATTATTCTTGCACATGAAGCTTGTATTCTCTATCCGCTACGTGTTACCTATCCATACCTATTTTTCGAGAGGTTCTAAAAAATTTCAGAATTTATGAGAAAAATCCAAAGGGGTTAGCCTTCGATATTAACGAATAGGGAGCTTTCCGACAAATAACTCTTCAAAAATTCATTTTTCTTGCACATGAGACTTGTATTCTCTATCCGCTATGCGTTACCAATCCACACTTCATTTTTGGGATGTTATAAAAAATATCAAATTTTTTGAGAAAATACAAAGGGTTTAGCCTTCGATATTACCGAAAAGGAGGTTTCCGTCAAATAACTCGTCTAAAATTCATTTTTCTGTCAAATAACTTGTTAAAAATTCATTTTTCTTGCACATAAGGCTTGTATTCTGTATTGGCTACCCCTTACCTATCCATACTTATTTTTTGTTAAGATTCTAAAAAATATCAAAATTTTTTAGAAAAATCCAAAGGGGTTAGCTTTTGGTATTATTGAGAATGGAGGTTTCGGGTTAATAACTCGTGAAAAATTCATTTTTCTTGCACAAGAGGCTTGTATTCTCAATCGGCTACGTGTTACCAATCCAAACTTAATTTTTGGGAGGTTATGAAAAATATCCAATTTTTTGAGAAAATCCAAAGGGGTTAGCCTTCGATATTACAGAAAAGGGAGGTTTCTGTCAAATAACTCGTCAAAAATTTATTTTTCTCTAAAATAACTAGTCAAAAATTCATTTTTCTTACACATGAGGCTTGTATTCTGTATCGGCTACGCGTTACCTATCCATACTTATTTTTTGTAAGGTTGTAAAAAATATCAAAATTATTGAGAAAAATTCAAAGGGGTTAGCCTTCGATAATATTGAAAAGGGAGGTTCCCGGTTAATAACTCGTGAAAAATTCATTATTCTTGCACATGAAGCTTGTATTCTCTATCCGCTACGTGTTACCTATCCATACCTATTTTTCGAGAGGTTCTAAAAAATATCAGAATTTATGAGAAAAATCCAAAGGAGTTAGCCTTCGATATTAACGAATAGGGAGCTTTCCGACAAATAACTCTTCAAAAATTCATTTTTCTTGCACATGAGACTTGTATTCTCTATCCGCTATGCGCTACCAATCCAAACTTCATTTTTGGGATGTTATAAAAAATATCAAAATTTTTGAGAAAATACAAAGGGTTTAGCCTTCGATATTACCGAAAAGGAGGTTTCCGTCAAATAACTCGTCTAAAATTCATTTTTCTGTCAAATAACTCGTTAAAAATTCATTTTTCTTGCACATAAGGCTTGTATTCTGTATCGGCTACGCCTTACCTATCCATACTTATTTTTTGTTAAGATTCTAAAAAATATCAAAATTTTTTAGAAAAATCCAAAGGGGTTAGCTTTTGGTATTATTGAGAAGGGAGGTTTCGGGTTAATAACTCGTGAAAAATTCATTTTTCTTGCACAAGAGGCTTGTATTCTCAATCGGCTACGTGTTACCAATCCAAACTTAATTTTTGGGAGGTTATGAAAAATATCCAATTTTTTGAGAAAATCCAAAGGGGTTAGCCTTCGATATTACAGAAAAGGGAGGTTTTTTGTCAAATAACTCGTCAAAAATTTATTTTTCTCTGAAATAACTAGTCAAAAATTCATTTTTCTTGCACATGAGGCTTGTATTCTGTATCGGCTACGCGTTACCTATCCATACTTATTTTTTGTAAGGTGTAAAAAATATCAAAATTATTGAGAAAAATTCAAAGGGGTTAGCCTTCGATATTATTGAAAAGGGAGGTTCCCGGTTAATAACTCGTGAAAAATTCATTATTCTTGCACATGAAGCTTGTATTCTCTATCCACTACGTGTTACCTATCCATACCTATTTTTTGAGAGGTTCTAAAAAATATCAGAATTTATGAGAAAAATCCAAAAGGGTTAGCCTTCGATATTAACGAATAGGGAGCTTTCCGACAAATAACTCTTCAAAAATTCATTTTTCTTGCACATGAGACTTGTATTCTCTATCCGCTATGCGTTACCAATCCAAACTTCATTTTTGGGATGTTATAAAAAAATATCAAAATTTTTGAGAAAATACAAAGGGTTTAGCCTTCGATATTACCGAAAAAGAGGTTTCCGTCAAATAACTCGTCTAAAATTCATTTTTCTGTCAAATAACTTGTTAAAAATTCATTTTTCTTGCACATAAGGCTTGTATTATGTATCGGCTACGCCTTACCTATCCATACTTATTTTTTGTTAAGATTCTAAAAAATATCAAAATTTTTTAGAAAAATCCAAAGGGGTTAGCTTTTGGTATTATTGAGAAGGGAGGTTTCGGGTTAATAACTCGTGAAAAATTCATTTTTCTTGCACAAGAGGCTTGTATTCTCAATCGGCTACGTGTTACCAATCCAAACTTAATTTTTGGGAGGTTATGAAAAATATCAAATTTGTTGAGAAAATCCAAAGGGGTTAGCCTTCGATATTACAGAAAAGGGAGGTTTTTTGTCAAATAACTCGTCAAAAATTTATTTTTCTCTGAAATAACTAGTCAAAAATTCATTTTTCTTGCACATGAGGCTTGTATTCTGTATCGGCTACGCGTTACCTATCCATACTTATTTTTTGTAAGGTTGTAAAAAATATCAAAATTATTGAGAAAAATTCAAAGGGGTTAGCCTTCGATAATATTGAAAAGGGAGGTTCCCGGTTAATAACTCGTGAAAAATTCATTATTCTTGCACATGAAGCTTGTATTCTCTATCCGCTACGTGTTACCTATCCATACCTATTTTTCGAGAGGTTCTAAAAAATATCAGAATTTATGAGAAAAATCCAAAGGGGTTAGCCTTCGATATTAACGAATAGGGAGCTTTCCGACAAATAACTCTTCAAAAATTC
>JASWHV010000492.1:0-42439 GCA_030760725.1 Neostapfia colusana | reverse complement strand
GCACCACGGGTGAGAAAAATGAATTTACGACGAGTTTTGATGGAACTTGTCATTTTTGGTAAAAAAACAAAGGCTAACCCCTTTGGATTTTGTTCTGAAATTTTGATTTTTTCCAAAATGCTTCAAAATTTAGGTATGACAAGATAACGCGTATCTGACAAAGATAAGATGCCTCATGGGTGAGAAAAATGAATTTACATTGAGTTTTGATTCACGGGCGAGAAAAATGTATTTACGGCGAGTGTTGATCAAAATTGTCGTTTTTGATAGAAAAGCAAAGGCTAACCCCTTTGGATCTTTTGGTGAAATTTTGTTTTTTTCTGAAATGCTTCAAAATTTAGGTATGACAATATAACACGTATCTGACAAATATAAGAAGCTTCATGGGCGAGAAAAATGAATTTATGATGAGTTTTGATGGAACTTGTCATTTTTGGTAAAAAGCAAAGGCTAACCCCTTTGGATTTTCTTCTGAAATTTTGATTTTTTTTCCGAAATGCTTCAAAATTTAGGTATGACAAGATAACGCGTATCTGACAAATATAAGAAGCCTCATGGGCGAGAAAAATGAATTTACATTGAGTTTTGATTCACGGGCGAGAAAAATGAATTTACGGCGAGTGTTGATGAAAATTGTCGTTTTAGGTAGAAAAGCAAAGGCTAACCCATTTGGATTTTTTGTGAAATTTTGATTTTTTTTTCCGAAATGCTTCAAAATTTAGGTATGACAATAAAACACATAACTGACAAAGATAAGAAACTTCACAGGCGAGAAAAATGAATTTACGACGAATTTTGATGAAAATTGCTATTTTTGAGAAAAATCAAAGGCTAACCCCTTTGGGGTTTTTTGTGAAATTTTGATTTTTTTTTCGAAATGCTTCAAAATTTCGGTATGACAATATAACACGTATCTGACAAAGATAAGAAGCACCACGGGCGAGAAAAATGAATTTACGATGAGTTTTGGTGCAACTTGTCATTTTTGGCAAAAAAAACAAAGGCTAACCCCTTTGGATTTTGTTCTGAAATTTTGATTTTTTTCGAAATGCTTCAAAATTTAGGTATGACAAGATAACGCGTATCTGACAAAGGTAAGAAGCCTCATGGGTGACAAAAATGAATTTACAGTGAGTTTTGATTCACGGGCAGGAAAAATGAATTTACGACGAGTCTTGATGAAAATTGTCGTTTTTGGTAGAAAAGCAAAGGCTAACCCCTTTGTATTTTTTGGTGATGTTTTTTCCGAAATGCTTCAAAATTTTGGTATGACAATATAACACGTATCTGACAAAGATAAGAAGCCCCACGGGCGAGAAAAATGAATTTACGATGAGTTTTGATGAAAATTGCCGTTTTTGGTAAAAAGCAAAGGCTAACCCCTTTGGATTTTGTTCTGAAATTTTGATTTTTTCTGAAATGCTTCAAAATTTAGGTATGATAAGATAACGCATATTGACAAAGATAATAAGCCTCATGGGCGAGAAAAATGAATTTACAGTGAGTTTTGATTCACGGGCGAGAAAAATGAATTTACGGTGAGTGTTGATGAGAACTGTCGTTTTTGGTAGAAAAGCAAAGGCTAACCCCTTTGGATTTTTTGGTGAAATTTTGTTTTTTTCTGAAATGCTTCAACATTTAGGTATGACAATATAACACGTATCTGACAAATAGAAGAAGCTTCATGGGCGAGAAAAATGAATTTACGACGAGTTTTGATGGAACTTGTCATTTTTGGTAAAAAGCAAAGGCTAACCCCTTTGGATTTTGTTCTGAAATTTTGATTTTTTTTTCTGAAATGCTTCGAAATTTAGGTATGACAAGATAACGCGTATCTGACAAAGATAAGAAGCCTCAGTTATCGGCGATAAAAATGAATTTACAGTGAGTTTTGATTCACGGGCGAGAAAAATAAATTTACGGCGAGTGTTGATGAAAATTGTCATTTTTGGTAGAAAAGCAAAGGCTAACCCCTTTGGATTTTTTGGTGAAATTTTGTTTTTCTCTGAAATGCTTCAAAATTTAGGTATGACAATATAACACGTATCTGACAAAAATAAGAAGCTTCATGGGTGAGAAAAATGAATTTACGATGAATTTTGATGAAAATTGCCATTTTTGAGAAAAAGCAAAGGCTAACCCCTTTTGATTTTTTGTGAAATTTTGATTTTTTATGAAATTTTGAGTTTTTTCCAAAATGCTTCAAAATTTCGGCATGACAATATAACGCGTATCTGACAAAGATAAGAAGCGCCACAGGTGAGAAAAATGAATTTACGATGAGTTTTGATGCAACTTGTCATTTTTGGTAAAAAAACAAAGGCTAACCCCTTTGAATTTTGTTTTGAAATTTTGATATTTTTTCCGAAATGCTTCAAAATTTAGGTATGACAAGATAACGCATATATGACAGATAAGAAGCCTCATGGGCGAGAAAAATGATTTTAATTGAGTTTTGATTCACGGGCGAGAAAAATGAATTTACGGCAAGTGTTGATGAAAATTGTCGTTTTTGGTAGAAAAGCAAAGGCTAACCCCTTTGGTTTTTTTGTGAAATTTTGATTTTTTCCGAAATGCTTCAAAATTTAGTTATGACAATATAACACGTAACTGACAAAGATAAGAAGCTTCACGAGCGAGAAAAATGAATTTTGATGAAAATTGCCGTTTTTGAGAAAAATCAAAGGCTAACCCCTTTGGATTTTTTGTGAAAATTTGATTTTTTCCGAAATGCTTAAAAATTTTGGTATGACAATATAACGCAAATCTGACAAAGATAAGAAGCTTCACAGGCGGCAAAAATGAATTTACGACGAGTTTTGATGGAACTTGTCGTTTTTAGTAAAAAAACAAAGGCTAACCCCTTTGGAATTTTGTGAAATTTTGATTTTTTTCTGAAATGCTTCAAAATTAAGGTATGACAACATAACACGTATCTGACAAAGATAAGAAGCTTCATGGGCGAGAAAAATGAATCTACAATGAGTTTTGATGAAAATTGCCGTTTTTGGTAAAAAGCAAAGGATAACCCCTTTGGATTTTGTTCTGAAATTTTGATTTTTTTTAATGAAATGCTTCAAAATTTAGGTATGATAAGATAACGCATATCTGACAAAGATAATAAGCCTCATGGGCGAGAAAAATGAATTTACACTGAGTTTTGATTCACGGGCGAGAAAAATGAATTTACGGTGAGTGTTGATGAAAATTGTCGTTTTTGGTAGAAAAGCAAAGGCTAACCCCTTTTGATTTTTTGGTGAAAATTTGTTTTTTTCTGAAATGCTTCAAAATTTAGGTATGACAATATAACACGTATCTGACAAAAATAAGAAGTTTCACGGGTGAGAAAAATGAATTTACGATGAATTTTGATGAAAATTGCCGTTTTTGAGAAAAAGCAAAGGCTAACCCCTTTTGATTTTTTTGTGAAATTTTGATTTTTTCCAAAATGCTTCAAAATTTTGGTATGACAATATAACGCGTATCTGACAAAGATAAGAAGTGCCACGGGCGAGAAAAATGAATTTACGATTAGTTTTGGTGTAACTTGTCATTTTTGGCAAAAAAAAAACAAAGGCTAACCCCTTTGGATTTTGTTCTGAAATTTTGATTTTTTTTCCGAAATGCTTCAAAATTTAGGTATGACAAGATAACGCGTATCTGACAAAGATATGAAGCCTCATGGGCGAGAAAAATGAATTTACACTGAGTTTTGATTCACGGGCGAGAAAAATGAATTTACGGCGAGTGTTGATGAAAATTGTCATTTTTGGTAGAAAAGCAAAGGCTAACCCCTTTGGATTTTTTGGTGAAATTTTGTTTTTTCTGAAATGCTTCAAAATTTAGGTATGACAATATAACACGTATCTGACAAAAATAAGAAGTTTCACGGGTGAGAAAAATGAATTTACGATGAATTTTGATGAAAATTGCCGTTTTTGAGAAAAAGCAAAGGCTAACCCCTTTTGATTTTTTGTGAAATTTTGATTTTTTTTTTTTTTTTTTTTCCCAAAATTCTTCAAAATTTCGGTATGACAATATAACACGTATCTGACAAAGATAAGAAGTGCCACGGGCGAGAAAAATGAATTTACGATGAGTTTTGGTGCAACTTGTCATTTTTGGCAAAAAAACAAAGGCTAACCCCTTTGGATTTTGTTTCTGAAATTTTGATTTTTTCCGAAATGCTTCAAAATTTAGATATGACAAGATAACGCGTATCAGACAAAGATAAGAAGCCTCATGGGTGAGAAAAATGAATTTACAGTGAGTTTTGATTCACGGGCAGGAAAAATGAATTTACGACGAGTCTTGATGAAAATTGTCGTTTTTGGTAGAAAAGCAAAGGCTAACCCCTTTGTATTTTTTGGTGAAATTTTGTTTTTTCTGAAATGCTTCAAAATTTCGGTATGACAATAACACGTATCTGACAAAGATAAGAAGCACCACGGCGAGAAAAATGAATTTACGACGAGTTTTGATGGAACTTGTCATTTTTGGTAAAAAAACAAAGGCTAACCCCTTTGTATTTTGTTCTGAAATTTTGATTTTTTCCGAAATGCTTCAAAATTTAGGTATGACAAGATAACGCGTATCCGACAAAGATAAGATGCCTCATGGGTGAGAAAAATGAATTTACATTGAGTTTTGATTCACGGGCGAGAAAAATGTATTTACGGCGAGTGTTGATCAAAATTGTCGTTTTTGATAGAAAAGCAAAGGCTAACCCCTTTGGATCTTTTGGTGAAATTTTGTTTTTTCTGAAATGCTTCAAAATTTAGGTATGACAATATAACACGTATCTGACAAATATAAGAAGCTTCATGGGCGAGAAAAATGAATTTATGATGAGTTTTGATGGAACTTGTCATTTTTGGTAAAAAGCAAAGGCTAACCCCTTTGGATTTTCTTCTGAAATTTTGATTTTGTTCTGAAATGCTTCAAAATTTAGGTATGACAAGATAACGCGTATCTGACAAATATAAGAAGCCTCATGGGCGAGAAAAATGAATTTATATTGAGTTTTGATTCACGGGCGAGAAAAATGAATTTACGGCGAGTGTTGATGAAAATTGTCGTTTTAGGTAGAAAAGCAAAGGCTAACCCATTTGGATTTTTTGTGAAATTTTGATTTTTTTCCGAAATGCTTCAAAATTTAGGTATGACAATAAAACACATAACTGACAAAGATAAGAAACTTCACAGGCGAGAAAAATGAATTTACGACGAATTTTGATGAAAATTGCTATTTTTGAGAAAAATCAAAGGCTAACCCCTTTGGGATTTTTTGTGAAATTTTGATTTTTTTTTCGAAATGCTTCAAAATTTCGGTATGACAATATAACACGTATCTGACAAAGATAAGAAGCACCACGGGCGAGAAAAATGAATTTACGAAGAGTTTTGATGGAACTTGTCATTTTTGGTAAAAAGCAAAGGCTAACCCCTTTGGATTTTGTTCTGAAATTTTGATTTTTTTGTGAAATGCTTCGAAATTTAGGTATGACAAGATAACGCGTATCTGACAAAGATAAGAAGCCTCAGTTATCGGCGATAAAATGAATTTACAGTGAGTTTTGATTCACGGGCGAGAAAAATAAATTTACGGCGAGTGTTGATGAAAATTGTCATTTTTGGTAGAAAAGCAAAGGCTAACCCCTTTGGATTTTTTGGTGAAATTTTGTTTTTCTCTGAAATGCTTCAAAATTTAGGTATGACGATATAACACGTATCTGACAAAAATAAGAATCTTCATGGGTGAGAAAAATGAATTTACGATGAATTTTGATGAAAATTGCCGTTTTTGAGAAAAAGCAAAGGCTAACCCCTTTTGATTTTTTGTGAAATTTTGATTTTTTCCAAAATGCTTCAAAATTTCGGTATGACAATATAACGCGTATCTGACAAAGATAAGAAGCGCCACGGGTGAGAAAAATGAATTTACGATGAGTTTTGATGCAACTTGTCATTTTTGGTAAAAAAACAAAGGCTAACCCCTTTGAATTTTGTTTTGAAATTTTGATATTTTTTCCGAAATGCTTCAAAATTTAGGTATGACAAGATAACGCATATATGACAGATAAGAAGCCTCATGGGCGAGAAAAATGATTTTACATTGAGTTTTGATACACGGGCGAGAAAAATGAATTTACGGCAAGTGTTGATGAAAATTGTCGTTTTTGGTAGAAAAGCAAAGGCTAACCCCTTTGGTTTTTTGTGAAATTTTGATTTTTTTTCCGAAATGCTTCAAAATTTAGTTATGACAATATAACACGTAACTGACAAAGATAAGAAGCTTCACGAGCGAGAAAAATGAATTTACAATGACTTTTGATGAAAATTGCCGTTTTTGAGAAAAATCAAAGGCTAACCCCTTTGGATTTTTTGTGAAATTTTGATTTTTTCCGAAATGCTTCAAAATTTTGGTATGACAATATAACGCGTATGTGACAAAGATAAGAAGCGTCACAGGCAAGAAAAATGAATTTACGATGAGTTTTGATGGAACTTGTCATTTTTGGTAAAAAAAAACAAAGGCTAACCCCTTTGGATTTTGTTCTGAAATTTTGATTTTTTTCCGAAATGCTTCAAAATTTAGGTATGACAAGATAACGCGTATCTGACAAAGATAAGAAGCCTCATGGGCGAGAAAAATGAATTTACACTGAGTTTTGATTCACGGGCGAGAAAAATGAATTTACGGCGAGTGTTGATGAAAATTGTCATTTTTGGTAGAAAAGCAAAGGCTAACCCCTTTGGATTTTTTGGTGAAATTTTGTTTTTTCTGAAATGCTTCAAAATTTAGGTATGACAATATAACACGTATCTGACAAAAATAAGAAGTTTCACGGGTGAGAAAAATGAATTTACGATGAATTTTGATTAAAATTGCCGTTTTTGAGAAAAAGCAAAGGCTAACCCCTTTTGATTTTTTGTGAAATTTTGATTTTTTTTCCAAAATGCTTCAAAATTTTGGTATGACAATATAACACGTATCTGACAAAGATAAGAAGTGCCACGGGCGAGAAAAATGAATTTACGATGAGTTTTGGTGCAACTTGTCATTTTTGGCAAAAAAAACAAAGGCTAACCCCTTTGGATTTTGTTCTGAAATTTTGATTTTTTTCCGAAATGCTTCAAAATTTAGATATGACAAGATAACGTGTATCAGACAAAGATAAGAAGCCTCATGGGTGAGAAAAATGAATTTACAGTGAGTTTTGATTCACGGGCAGGAAAAATGAATTTACGACGAGTCTTGATGAAAATTGTCGTTTTTGGTAGAAAAGCAAAGGCTAACCCCTTTGTATTTTTTGGTGAAATTTTGTTTTTTCCGAAATGCTTCAAAATTTCGGTATGACAATATAACACGTATCTGACAAAGATAAGAAGCACCACGGGCGAGAAAAATGAATTTACGACGAGTTTTGATGGAACTTGTCATTTTTGGTAAAAAAACAAAGGCTAACCCCTTTGGATTTTGTTTTGAAATTTTGATTTTTTCCGAAATGCTTCAAAATTTAGGTATGACAAGATAACGCGTATCTGACAAAGATAAGATGCCTCATGGGTGAGAAAAATGAATTTACATTGAGTTTTGATTCACGGGCGAGAAAAATGTATTTACGGCGAGTGTTGATCAAAATTGTCGTTTTTGATAGAAAAGCAAAGGCTAACCCCTTTGGATCTTTTGGTGAAATTTTGTTTTTTTCTGAAATGCTTCAAAATTTAGGTATGACAATATAACACGTATCTGACAAATATAAGAAGCTTCATGGGCGAGAAAAATGAATTTATGATAAGTTTTGATGGAACTTGTCATTTTTGGTAAAAAGCAAAGGCTAACCCCTTTGGATTTTCTTCTGAAATTTTGATTTTTTTTCTGAAATGCTTCAAAATTTAGGTATGACAAGATAACGCGTATCTGACAAATATAAGAAGCCTCATGGGCGAGAAAAATGAATTTACATTGAGTTTTGATTCACGGGCGAGAAAAATGAATTTACGGCGAGTGTTGATGAAAATTGTCGTTTTAGGTAGAAAAGCAAAGGCTAACCCATTTGGATTTTTTGTGAAATTTTGATTTTTTCCGAAATGCTTCAAAATTTAGGTATGACAATAAAACACATAACTGACAAAGATAAGAAACTTCACAGGCGAGAAAAATGAATTTACGACGAATTTTGATGAAAATTGCTATTTTTGAGAAAAATCAAAGGCTAACCCCTTTGGGATTTTTTGTGAAATTTTGATTTTTTTTTCGAAATGCTTCAAAATTTCGGTATGACAATATAACACGTATCTGACAAAGATAAGAAGCACCACGGGCGAGAAAAATGAATTTACGATGAGTTTTGGTGCAACTTGTCATTTTTGGCAAAAAAAACAAAGGCTAACCCCTTTGGATTTTGTTCTGAAATTTTGATTTTTTTTGAAATGCTTCAAAATTTAGGTATGACAAGATAACGCGTATCTTACAAAGGTAAGAAGCCTCATGGGTGAGAAAAATGAATTTACAGTGAGTTTTGATTCACGGGCAGGAAAAATGAATTTACGACGAGTCTTGATGAAAATTGTCGTTTTTGGTAGAAATGCAAAGGCTAACCCCTTTGTATTTTTTGGTGATGTTTTTTCCGAAATGCTTCAAAATTTTGGTATGACAATATAACACGTATCTGACAAAGATAAGAAGCCCCACGGGCGAGAAAAATGAATTTACGATGAGTTTTGATGAAAATTGCTGTTTTTGGTAAAAAGCAAAGGCTAACCCCTTTGGATTTTGTTCTGAAATTTTGATTTTTTCTGAAATGCTTCAAAATTTAGGTATGATAAGATAACGCATATCTGACAAAGATAATAAGCCTCATGGGCGAGAAAAATGAATTTACAGTGAGTTTTGATTCACGGGCGAGAAAAATGAATTTACGGTGAGTGTTGATGAGAATTGTCGTTTTTGGTAGAAAAGCAAAGGCTAACCCCTTTGGATTTTTTGGTGAAATTTTGTTTTTCTCTGAAATGCTTCAACATTTAGGTATGACAATATAACACGTATCTAACAAATAGAAGAAGCTTCATGGGCGAGAAAAATGAATTTACGACGAGTTTTGATGGAACTTGTCATTTTTGGTAAAAAGCAAAGGCTAACCCCTTTGGATTTTGTTCTGAAATTTTGATTTTTTCTGAAATGCTTCGAAATTTAGGTATGACAAGATAACGTGTATCTGACAAAGATAAGAAGCCTCAGTTATCGGCGATAAAAATGAATTTACAGTGAGTTTTGATTCACGGGCGAGAAAAATAAATTTACGGCGAGTGTTGATGAAAATTGTCATTTTTGCTAGAAGAGCAAAGGCTAACCCCTTTGGATTTTTTGGTGAAATTTTGTTTTTCTCTGAAATGCTTCAAAATTTAGGTATGACAATATAACACGTATCTGACAAAAATAAGAAGCTTCATGGGTGAGAAAAATGAATTTACGATGAATTTTGATGAAAATTGCCATTTTTGAGAAAAAGCAAAGGCTAACCCCTTTTGATTTTTTGTGAAATTTTGATTTTTTATGAAATTTTGATTTTTTCCAAAATGCTTCAAAATTTCGGCATGACAATATAACGCGTATCTGAGAAAGATAAGAAGCGCCACGGGTGAGAAAAATGAATTTACGATGAGTTTTGATGCAACTTGTCATTTTTGGTAAAAAAACAAAGGCTAACCCCTTTGAATTTTGTTTTGAAATTTTGATATTTTTTCCGAAATGCTTCAAAATTTAGGTATGACAAGATAACGCATATATGACAGATAAGAAGCCTCATGGGCGAGAAAAATGATTTTACATTGAGTTTTGATTCACGGGCGAGAAAAATGAATTTACGGCAAGTGTTGATGAAAATTGTCGTTTTTGGTAGAAAAGCAAAGGCTAACCCCTTTGGTTTTTTTGTGAAATTTTGATTTTTTCCGAAATGCTTCAAAATTTAGTTATGACAATATAACACGTAACTGACAAAGATAAGAAGCTTCACGAGCGAGAAAAATGAATTTACAATGAATTTTGATGAAAATTGCCGTTTTTGAGAAAAATCAAAGGCTAACCCCTTTGGATTTTTTTGTGAAAATTTGATTTTTTTTCCGAAATGCTTAAAAATTTTGGTATGACAATATAACGCAAATCTGACAAAGATAAGAAGCTTCACAGGAGAGAAAAATGAATTTACGACGAGTTTTGATGGAACTTGTCGTTTTTAGTAAAAAACAAAGGCTAACCCCTTTGGAATTTTGTGAAATTTTGATTTTTTTCTGAAATGCTTCAAAATTAAGGTATGACAACATAACACGTATCTGACAAAGATAAGAAGCTTCATGGGTGAGAAAAATGAATCTACAATGAGTTTTGATGAAAATTGCCGTTTTTGGTAAAAAGCAAAGGATAACCCCTTTGGATTTTGTTCTGAAATTTTGATTTTTTCTCAAATGCTTCAAAATTTAGGTATGATAAGATAACGCATATCTGACAAAGATAATAAGCCTCATGGGCGAGAAAAATGAATTTACAGTGAGTTTTGATTCACGGGCGAGAAAAATGAATTTACGGTGAGTGTTGATGAAAATTGTCGTTTTTGGTAGAAAAGCAAAGGCTAACCCCTTTGGATTTTTTGGTGAAAATTTGTTTTTTCTAAAATGCTTCAAAATTTAGGTATGACAATATAACACGTATCTGACAAAAATAAGAAGCTTCACGGGTGAGAAAAATGAATTTACGATGAATTTTGATGAAAATTGCCGTTTTGAGAAAAAGCAAAGGCTGACCCCTTTGGATTTTTTGTGAAATTTTGATTTTTTCCGAAATGCTTCAAAATTTTGGTATGACAATATAACGCATATGTGACAAAGATAAGAAGCGTCACAGGCAAGAAAAATGAATTTACGATGAGTTTTGATGGAACTTGTCATTTTTGGTAAAAAAACAAAGGCTAACCCCTTTGGATTTTGTTCTGAAATTTTGATTTTTTTCCGAAATGCTTCAAAATTTAGGTATGACAAGATAACGCGTATCTGACAAAGATAAGAAGCCTCATGGGCGAGAAAATGAATTTACACTGAGTTTTGATTCACGGGCGAGAAAAAATGAATTTACGGCGAGTGTTGATGAAAATTGTCATTTTTGGTAGAAAAGCAAAGGCTAACCCCTTTGGATTTTTTGGTGATATTTTGTTTTTTTCTGAAATGCTTCAAAATTTAGGTATGACAATATAACACGTATCTGACAAAAATGAGAAGTTTCACGGGTGAGAAAAATGAATTTACGATGAATTTTGATGAAAATTGCCGTTTTTGAGAAAAAGCAAAGGCTAACCCCTTTTGATTTTTTGTGAAATTTTGATTTTTTCCAAAATGCTTCAAAATTTTGGTATGACAATATAACGCGTATCTGACAAAGATAAGAAGTGCCACGGGCGAGAAAAATGAATTTACGATGAGTTTTGGTGTAACTTGTCATTTTTGGCAAAAAAAAACAAAGGCTAACCCCTTTGGATTTTGTTCTGAAATTTTGATTTTTTTCCGAAATGCTTCAAAATTTAGGTATGACAAGATAACGTGTATCTGACAAAGATAAGAAGCCTCATGGGCGAGAAAAATGAATTTACACTGAGTTTTGATTCACGGGCGAGAAAAATGAATTTACGGCGAGTGTTGATGAAAATTGTTATTTTTGGTAGAAAAGCAAAGGCTAACCCCTTTGGATTTTTTGGTGAAATTTTGTTTTTTCTGAAATGCCTCAAAATTTAGGTATGACAATATAACACGTATCTGACAAAAATAAGAAGTTTCACGGGTGAGAAAAATGAATTTACGATGAATTTTGATGAAAATTGCCGTTTTTGAGAAAAAGCAAAGGCTAACCCCTTTTGATTTTTTGTGAAATTTTGATTTTTTTTTCAAAATGCTTCAAAATTTCGGTATGACAATATAACACGTATCTGACAAAGATAAGAAGTGCCACGGGCGAGAAAAATGAATTTACGATGAGTTTTGGTGCAACTTGTCATTTTTGGCAAAAAAAACAAAGGCTAACCCCTTTGGATTTTGTTCTGAAATTTTGATTTTTTTCCGAAATGCTTCAAAATTTAGATATGACAAGATAACGCGTATCAGACAAAGATAAGAAGCCTCATGGGTGAGAAAAATGAATTTACAGTGAGTTTTGATTCACGGGCAGGAAAAATGAATTTACGACGAGTCTTGATGAAAATTGTCGTTTTTGGTAGAAAAGCAAAGGCTAACCACTTTGTATTTTTTGGTGAAATTTTGTTTTTTCTGAAATGCTTCAAAATTTCGGTATGACAATATAACACGTATCTGACAAAGATAAGAAGCACCACGGGCGAGAAAAATGAATTTACGACGAGTTTTGATGGAACTTGTCATTTTTGGTAAAAAAACAAAGGCTAACCCCTTTGGATTTTGTTCTGAAATTTTGATTTTTTCCGAAATGCTTCAAAATTTAGGTATGACAAGATAACGCGTATCTGACAAAGATAAGATGCCTCATGGGTGAGAAAAATGAATTTACATTGAGTTTTGATTCACGGGCGAGAAAAAAGTATTTACGGCGAGTGTTGATCAAAATTGTCGTTTTTGATAGAAAAGCAAAGGCTAACCCCTTTGGATCTTTTGGTGAAATTTTATTTTTTTCTGAAATGCTTCAAAATTTAGGTATGACAATATAACATGTATCTGACAAATATAAGAAGCTTCATGGGCGAGAAAAATGAATTTATGATGAGTTTTGATGGAACTTGTCATTTTTGGTAAAAAGCAAAGGCTAACCCCTTTGGATTTTCTTCTGAAATTTTGATTTTGTTCTGAAATGCTTCAAAATTTAGGTATGACAAGATAACGCGTATCTGACAAATATAAGAAGCCTCATGGGCGAGAAAAATGAATTTACATTGAGTTTTGATTCACGGGCGAGAAAAATGAATTTACGGCGAGTGTTGATGAAAATTGTCGTTTTAGGTAGAAAAGCAAAGGCTAACCCATTTGGATTTTTTGTGAAATTTTGATTTTTTTCCGAAATGCTTCAAAATTTAGGTATGACAATAAAACACATAACTGACAAAGATAAGAAACTTCACAGGCGAGAAAAATGAATTTACGACGAATTTTAATGAAAATTGCTATTTTTGAGAAAAATCAAAGGCTAACCCCTTTGGGATTTTTTGTGAAATTTTGATTTTTTTTTCGAAATGCTTCAAAATTTCGGTATGACAATATAACACGTATCTGACAAAGATAAGAAGCACCACGGGCGAGAAAAATGAATTTACGATGAGTTTTGGTGCAACTTGTCATTTTTGGCAAAAAAACAAAGGCTAACCCCTTTGGATTTTGTTCTGAAATTTTGATTTTTTTCGAAATGCTTCAAAATTTAGGTATGACAAGATAACTCGTATCTGACAAAGGTAAGAAGCCTCATGGGTGAGAAAAATGAATTTACAGTGAGTTTTGATTTACGGGCAGGAAAAATGAATTTACGACGAGTCTTCATGAAAATTGTCGTTTTTGGTAGAAAAGCAAAGGCTAACCCCTTTGTATTTTTTGGTGATGTTTTTTCAGAAATGCTTCAAAATTTTGGTATGACAATATAACACGTATCTGACAAAGATAAGAAGCCCCACGGGCGAGAAAAATGAATTTACGATGAGTTTTGATTAAAATTGCCGTTTTTGGTAAAAAGCAAAGGCTAACCCCTTTGGATTTTGTTCTGAAATTTTGATTTTTTCTGAAATGCTTCAAAATTTAGGTATGATAAGATAACGCATATCTGACAAAGATAATAAGCCTCATGGGCGAGAAAAATGAATTTACAGTGAGTTTTGATTCACGGGCGAGAAAAATGAATTTACGGTGAGTGTTGATGAGAATTGTCGTTTTTGGTAGAAAAGCAAAGGCTAACCCCTTTGGATTTTTTGGTGAAATTTTGTTTTTTTTCTGAAATGCTTCAACATTTAGGTATGACAATATAACACGTATCTGACAAATAGAAGAAGCTTCATGGGCGAGAAAAATGAATTTACGATGAGTTTTGATGGAACTTGTCATTTTTGGTAAAAAGCAAAGGCTAACCCCTTTGGATTTTGTTCTGAAATTTTGATTTTTTTCTGAAATGCTTCGAAATTTAGGTATGACAAGATAACGCGTATCTGACAAAGATAAGAAGCCTCAGTTATCGGCGATAAAAATGAATTTACAGTGAGTTTTGATTCACGGGCGAGAAAAATAAATTTACGGCGAGTGTTGATGAAAATTGTCATTTTTGGTAGAAAAGCAAAGGCTAACCCCTTTGGATTTTTTGGTGAAATTTTGTTTTTCTCTGAAATGCTTCAAAATTTAGGTATGACAATATAACACGTATCTGACAAAAATAAGAAGCTTCATGGGTGAGAAAAATGAATTTACGATGAATTTTGATGAAAATTGCCATTTTTGAGAAAAAGCAAAGGCTAACCCCTTTTGATTTTTTGTTAAATTTTGATTTTTTATGAAATTTTGATTTTTTCCAAAATGCTTCAAAATTTCGGCATGACAATATAACGCGTATCTGACAAAGATAAGAAGCGCCACGGGTGAGAAAAATAAATTTACGATAAGTTTTGATGCAACTTGTCATTTTTGGTAAAAAAACAAAGGCTAACCCCTTTGAATTTTGTTTTGAAATTTTGATATTTTTTCCGAAATGCTTCAAAATTTAGGTATGACAAGATAACGCATATATGACAGATAAGAAGCCTCATGGGCGAGAAAAATGATTTTACATTGAGTTTTGATTCATGGGCGAGAAAAATGAATTTACGGCAAGTGTTGATGAAAATTGTCGTTTTTGGTAGAAAAGCAAAGGCTAACCCCTTTGGTTTTTTTGTGAAATTTTGATTTTTTTTCCAAAATGCTTCAAAATTTAGTTATGACAATATAACACGTAACTGACAAAGATAAGAAGCTTCACGAGCGAGAAAAATGAATTTACAATGAATTTTGATGAAAATTGCCGTTTTTGAGAAAAATCAAAGGCTAACCCCTTTGGATTTTTTGTGAAAATTTGATTTTTTCCGAAATGCTTAAAAATTTTGGTATGACTATATAACGCAAATCTGACAAAGATAAGAAGCTTCACATGCGAGAAAAATGAATTTACGACGAGTTTTGATGGAACTTGTCGTTTTTAGTAAAAAAACAAAGGCTAACCCCTTTGGACTTTTGTGAAATTTTGATTTTTTTCTGAAATGCTTCAAAATTTAGGTATGACAACATAACACGTATCTGACAAAGATAAGAAGCTTCATGGGCGAGAAAAAATGAATCTACAATGAGTTTTGATGAAAATTGCCGTTTTTGGTAAAAAGCAAAGGATAACCCCTTTGGATTTTGTTCTGAAATTTTGATTTTTTTTCTGAAATGCTTCAAAATTTAGGTATGATAAGATAACGCATATCTGACAAAGATAATAAGCCTCATGGGCGAGAAAAATGAATTTACAGTGAGTTTTGATTCACGGGCGAGAAAAATGAATTTACGGTGAGTGTTGATGAAAATTGTCGTTTTTGGTAGAAAAGCAAAGGCTAAGCCCTTTGGATTTTTTGGTGAAAATTTGTTTTTTTCTGAAATGCTTCAAAATTTAGGTATGACAATATAACACGTATCTGACAAAAATAAGAAGCTTCACGGGTGAGAAAAATGAATGTACGATGAATTTTGATGAAAATTGCCGTTTTGAGAAAAAGCAAAGGCTGACCCCTTTGGATTTTTTGTGAAATTTAGATTTTTTCCGAAATGCTTCAAAATTTTGGTATGACAATATAACGCTTATGTGACAAAGATAAGAAGCGTCACAGGTGAGAAAAATGAATTTACGATGAGTTTTGATGGAACTTGTCATTTTTGGTAAAAAAAACAAAGGCTAACCCCTTTGGATTTTGTTCTGAAATTTTGATTTTTTTCCGAAATGCTTCAAAATTTAGGTATGACAAGATAACGCGTATCTGACAAAGATAAGAAGCCTCATGGGCGAGAAAAATGAATTTACACTGAGTTTTGATTCACGGGCGAGAAAAATGAATTTACGGCGAGTGTTGATGAAAATTGTCATTTTTGGTAGAAAAGCAAAGGCTAACCCCTTTGGATTTTTTGGTGAAATTTTGTTTTTTCTGAAATGCTTCAAAATTTAGGTATGACAATATAACACGTATCTGACAAAAATAAGAAGTTTCACGGGTGAGAAAAATGAATTTACGATGAATTTTGATGAAAATTGCCGTTTTTGAGAAAAAGCAAAGGCTAACCCCTTTTGATTTTTTGTGAAATTTTGATTTTTTTTTCCAAAATGCTTCAAAATTTCGGTATGACAATATAACACGTATCTGACAAAGATAAGAAGTGCCACGGGCGAGAAAAATGAATTTACGATGAGTTTTGGTGCAACTTGTCATTTTTGGCAAAAAAAACAAAGGCTAACCCCTTTGGATTTTGTTCTGAAATTTTGATTTTTTTCCGAAATGCTTCAAAATTTAGATATGACAAGATAACGCGTATCAGACAAAGATAAGAAGCCTCATGGGTGAGAAAAATGAATTTACAGTGAGTTTTGATTCACGGGCAGGAAAAATGAATTTACGACGAGTCTTGATGAAAATTGTCGTTTTTGGTAGAAAAGCAAAGGCTAACCCCTTTGGATTTTTTGTGAAATTTTGATTTTTTTTCCGAAATGCTTCAAAATTTAGGTATGACAATAAAACACATAACTGACAAAGATAAGAAACTTCACAGGCGAGAAAAATGAATTTACGACGAATTTTGATGAAAATTGCTATTTTTGAGAAAAATCAAAGGCTAACCCCTTTGGGATTTTTTGTGAAATTTTGATTTTTTTTCGAAATGCTTCAAAATTTCGGTATGACAATATAACACGTATCTGACAAAGATAAGAAGCACCACGGGCGAGAAAAATGAATTTACTATGAGTTTTGGTGCAACTTGTCATTTTTGGCAAAAAAAACAAAGGCTAACCCCTTTGGATTTTGTTCTGAAATTTTGATTTTTTTCGAAATGCTTCAAAATTTAGGTATGACAAGATAACGCGTATCTGACAAAGGTAAGAAGCCTCATGGGTGAGAAAAATGAATTTACAGTGAGTTTTGATTTACGGGCAGGAAAAATGAATTTACGACGAGTCTTCATGAAAATTGTCGTTTTTGGTAGAAAAGCAAAGGCTAACCCCTTTGTATTTTTTGGTGATGTTTTTTCAGAAATGCTTCAAAATTTTGGTATGACAATATAACACGTATCTGACAAAGATAAGAAGCCCCACGGGCGAGAAAAATGAATTTACGATGAGTTTTGATGAAAATTGCCGTTTTTGGTAAAAAGCAAAGGCTAACCCCTTTGGATTTTGTTCTGAAATTTTGATTTTTTCTGAAATGCTTCAAAATTTAGGTATGATAAGATAACGCATATCTGACAAAGATAATAAGCCTCATGGGCGAGAAAAATGAATTTACAGTGAGTTTTGTTTCACGGGCGAGAAAAATGAATTTACGGTGAGTGTTGATGAGAATTGTCGTTTTTGGTAGAAAAGCAAAGGCTAACCCCTTTGGATTTTTTGGTGAAATTTTGTTTTTTTCTGAAATGCTTCAACATTTAGGTATGACAATATAACACGTATCTGACAAATAGAAGAAGCTTCATGGGCGAGAAAAATGAATTTACGACGAGTTTTGATGGAACTTGTCATTTTTGGTAAAAAGCAAAGGCTAACCCCTTTGGATTTTGTTCTGAAATTTTGATTTTTTTCTGAAATGCTTCGAAATTTAGGTATGACAAGATAATGCGTATCTGACAAAGATAAGAAGCCTTAGTTATCGGCGATAAAAATGAATTTACAGTGAGTTTTGATTCACGGGCGAGAAAAATAAATTTACGGCGAGTGTTGATGAAAATTGTCATTTTTGGTAGAAAAGCAAAGGCTAACCCCTTTGGATTTTTTGGTGAAATTTTGTTTTTCTCTGAAATGCTTCAAAATTTAGGTATGACAATATAACACGTATCTGACAAAAATAAGAAGCTTCATGGGTGAGAAAAATGAATTTACGATGAATTTTGATGAAAATTGCCATTTTTGAGAAAAAGCAAAGGCTAACCCCTTTTGATTTTTTGTGAAATTTTGATTTTTTATGAAATTTTGATTTTTTCCAAAATGCTTCAAAATTTCGGCATGACAATATAACGCGTATCTGACAAAGATAAGAAGCGCCACGGGTGAGAAAAATGAATTTACGATGAGTTTTGATGCAACTTGTCATTTTTGGTAAAAAAACAAAGGCTAACCCCTTTGAATTTTGTTTTGAAATTTTGATATTTTTTCCGAAATGCTTCAAAATTTAGGTATGACAAGATAACGCATATATGACAGATAAGAAGCCTCATGGGCGAGAAAAATGATTTTACATTGAGTTTTGATTCATGGGCGAGAAAAATGAATTTACGGCAAGTGTTGATGAAAATTGTCATTTTTGGTAGAAAAGCAAAGGCTAACCCCTTTGGTTTTTTTGTGAAATTTTGATTTTTTTTTCCAAAATGCTTCAAAATTTAGTTATGACAATATAACACGTAACTGACAAAGATAAGAAGCTTCACGAGCGAGAAAAATGAATTTACAATGAATTTTGATGAAAATTGCCGTTTTTGAGAAAAATCAAAGGCTAACCCCTTTGGATTTTTTGTGAAAATTTGATTTTTTCCGAAATGCTTAAAAATTTTGGTATGACAATATAACGCAAATCTGACAAAGATAAGAAGCTTCACAGGCGAGAAAAATGAATTTACGACGAGTTTTGATGGAACTTGTCGTTTTTAGTAAAAAAACAAAGGCTAACCCCTTTGGACTTTTGTGAAATTTTGATTTTTTTCTGAAATGCTTCAAAATTTAGGTATGACAACATAACACGTATCTAACAAAGATAAGAAGCTTCATGGGCGAGAAAAAATGAATCTACAATGAGTTTTGATGAAAATTGCCGTTTTTGGTAAAAAGCAAAGGATAACCCCTTTGGATTTTGTTCTGAAATTTTGATTTTTTTTCTGAAATGCTTCAAAATTTAGGTATGATAAGATAACGCATATCTGACAAAGATAATAAGCCTCATGGGCGAGAAAAATGAATTTACAGTGAGTTTTGATTCACGGGCGAGAAAAATGAATTTACGGTGAGTGTTGATGAAAATTGTCGTTTTTGGTAGAAAAGCAAAGGCTAAGCCCTTTGGATTTTTTTGGTGAAAATTTGTTTTTTTCTGAAATGCTTCAAAATTTAGGTATGACAATATAACACGTATCTGACAAAAATAAGAAGCTTCACGGGTGAGAAAAATGAATGTACGTTGAATTTTGATGAAAATTGCCGTTTTGAGAAAAAGCAAAGGCTGACCCCTTTGGATTTTTTGTGAAATTTAGATTTTTTCCGAAATGCTTCAAAATTTTGGTATGACAATATAACGCTTATGTGACAAAGATAAGAAGCGTCACAGGTGAGAAAAATGAATTTACGATGAGTTTTGATGGAACTTGTCATTTTTGGTAAAAAAAACAAAGGCTAACCCCTTTGGATTTTGTTCTGAAATTTTGATTTTTTTTCCGAAATGCTTCAAAATTTAGGTATGACAAGATAACGCGTATCTGACAAAGATAAGAAGCCTCATGGGCGAGAAAAATGAATTTACACTGAGTTTTGATTCACGGGCGAGAAAAATGAATTTACGGCGAGTGTTGATGAAAATTGTCATTTTTGGTAGAAAAGCAAAGGCTAACCCCTTTGGATTTTTTGGTGAAATTTTGTTTTTTCTGAAATGCTTCAAAATTTAGGTATGACAATATAACACGTATCTGACAAAAATAAGAAGTTTCACGGGTGAGAAAAATGAATTTACGATGAATTTTGATGAAAATTGCCGTTTTTGAGAAAAAGCAAAGGCTAACCCCTTTTGATTTTTTGTGAAATTTTGATTTTTTTCCAAAATGCTTCAAAATTTCGGTATGACAATATAACACGTATCTGACAAAGATAAGAAGTGCCACGGGCGAGAAAAATGAATTTACGATGAGTTTTGGTGCAACTTGTCATTTTTGGCAAAAAAAACAAAGGCTAACCCCTTTGGATTTTGTTCTGAAATTTTGATTTTTTTCCGAAATGCTTCAAAATTTAGATATGACAAGATAACGCGTATCAGACAAAGATAAGAAGCCTCATGGGTGAGAAAAATGAATTTACAGTGAGTTTTGATTCACGGGCAGGAAAAATGAATTTACGACGAGTCTTGATGAAAATTGTCGTTTTTGGTAGAAAAGCAAAGGCTAACCCCTTTGTATTTTTTGGTGAAATTTTGTTTTTTCCGAAATGCTTCAAAATTTCGGTATGACAATATAACACGTATCTGACAAAGATAAGAAGCACCACGGGCGAGAAAAATGAATTTACGACGAGTTTTGATGGAACTTGTCATTTTTGGTAAAAAAACAAAGGCTAACCCCTTTGGATTTTGTTTTGAAATTTTGATTTTTTCCGAAATGCTTCAAAATTTAGGTATGACAAGATAACGTGTATCTGACAAAGATAAGATGCCTCATGGGTGAGAAAAATGAATTTACATTGAGTTTTGATTCACGGGCGAGAAAAAAGTATTTACGGCGAGTGTTGATCAAAATTGTCGTTTTTGATAGAAAAGCAAAGGCTAACCCCTTTGGATCTTTTGGTGAAATTTTGTTTTTTTCTAAAATGCTTCAAAATTTAGGTATGACAATATAACACGTATCTGACAAATATAAGAAGCTTCATGGGCGAGTAAAATGAATTTACGATGAGTTTTGATGGAACTTGTCATTTTTGGTAAAAGTAAAGGCTAACCCCTTTGGATTTTCTTCTGAAATTTTGATTTTTTTTCTGAAATGCTTCAAAATTTAGGTATGACAAGATAACGCGTATCTGACAAATATAAGAAGCCTCATGGGCGAGAAAAATGAATTTACATTGAGTTTTGATTCACGGGCGAGAAAAATGAATTTACGGCGAGTGTTGATGAAAATTGTCGTTTTAGGTAGAAAAGCAAAGGCTAACCCCTTTGGATTTTTTGTGAAATTTTGATTTTTTCCGAAATGCTTCAAAATTTAGGTATGACAATAAAACACATAACTGACAAAGATAAGAAACTTCACAGGCGAGAAAAATGAATTTACGACGAATTTTGATGAAAATTGCCATTTTTGAGAAAAATCAAAGGCTAACCCCTTTGGATTTTTTGTGAAAATTTGATTTTTTCCGAAATGCTTAAAAATTTTGGTATGACAATATAACGCAAATCTGACAAAGATAAGAAGCTTCACAGGCGAGAAAAATGAATTTACGACGAGTTTTGATGGAACTTGTCGTTTTTAGTAAAAAAAACAAAGGCTAACCCCTTTGGATTTTTTTGTGAAATTTTGATTTTTTCTGAAATGCTTCAAAATTTAGGTATGACAACATAACACGTATCTGATAAAGATAAGAAGCTTCATGGACGAGAAAAATGAATTTACAATGAGTTTTGATGAAAATTGCCGTTTTTGGTAAAAAGCAAAGGATAACCCCTTTGGATTTTGTTCTGATATTTTTTAATTTTTTTTGAAATGCTTCAAAATTTAGGTATGATAAGATAACGCATATCTTACAAAGATAATAAGCCTCATGGGCGAGAAAAATGAATTTACATTGAGTTTTGATTCACGGGCGAGAAAAATGAATTTACGGCAAGGGTTGATGAAAATTGTCGTTTTTGGTAGAAAAGCAAAGGCTAACCCCTTTGGATTTTTGTGAAATTTTGATTTTTTCAGAAATGCTTCAAAATTTAGGTATGACAATATAACACGTAACTGACAAAGATAAGAAGCTTCACGGGCGAGAAAAATGAATTTACGACGAATTTTGATGAAAATTGCCGTTTTTGAGAAAAATCAAAGGCTAAACCTTTTGGATTTTTTGTGAAATTTTGATTTTTTTTTCCGAAATGCTTAAAATTTTGGTATGACAATATAACGCAATCTGACAAAGATAAGAAGCTTCACATGCAAGAAAAATGAATTTACGACGAGCTTTGATGGAACTTGTCGTTTTTGGTAAAAAAACAAAGGGTAACCCCTTTGGATTTTTTGTGAAATTTTGATTTTTTTTCTGAAATGCTTCAAAATTTAGGTATGACAACATAACACGTACCTGACAAAGATAAGAAGCTTCACGGGCGAGAAAAATGAATTTACTATGAGTTTTGATGAAAATTACCATTTTTGAGAAAAATCAAAGGCTAACCTCTTTGGGATTTTTTGTGAAATTTTGATTTTTTACGAAATGCTTAAAAATTTTGTATGACAATATAACGCAAATCTGACAAAGATAAGAAGCTTCACAAGCGAGAAAAATGAATTTACGACGAGTTTTGATGAAAATTGCCGTTTTTAGTAAAAAGCAAAGGATAACCCCTTTGGATTTTGTTCTGAAATTTTGATTTTTTTATGAAATGCTTCAAAATTTAGGTATGACAAGATAATGCGTATCTGACAAAGATAAGAAGCCTCATGGGTGAGAAAAATGAATTTACAGTGACTTTTGATTCACGGGCAGGAAAAATGAATTTACGACGAGTGTTGATGAAAATTGTCGTTTTTGGATGAAAAGTAAAGGCTAACCCATTTGGATTTTTTGGTGAAATTTTGTTTTTTTCTAAAATGCTTCAAAATTTAGGTATGACAATATAACACGTATCTGACAAATATAAGAAGCTTCATGGGCGAGAAAAATGAATTTACGACGAGTTTTGATGTAACTTGTCATTTTTGGTAAAAAGCAAAGGCTAACCCCTTTGGATTTTCTTCTGAAATTTTGATTTTTTCTAAAATGATTCAAAATTTAGGTATGACAAGATAACGCGTATCTGACAAATATTAGAAGCCTCATGGGCAAGAAAAATGAACTTACATTGAGTTTCGATTCACGGGCGAGGAAAATGAATTTACGGCGAGTGTTGATGAAAATTGTCGTTTTAGGTAGAAAAGCAAAGGCTAACCCCTTTGCATTTTTTGTGAAATTTTGATTTTTTTCCGAAATGCTTCAAAATTTAGGTATGACAATATAACACGTAACTGACAAAGATCAGAAGCTTCACGGGCGAGAAAAATGAATTTACGACGAATTTTAATGAAAATTGCCGTTTTTGAGAAAAATTAAAGGCTAACCCCTTTGAATTTTTTGTGAAATTTTTTTTTTCCGAAATGCTTAAAAATTTTGGTATGACAATATAACGCAGATCTGACAAAGATAAGAAGCTTCACAGGCGAGAAAAATGAATTTACGACGAGTTTTGATGGAACTTGTTGTTTTTGGTAAAAAAACAAAGGCTAACCCTCTGGATTTTTTGTGAAATTTTGATTTTTTTTCCAAAATGCTTCAAAATTTAGGTATGACAACATAACATGTATCTGACAAAGATAAGAAGCTTCATGGGCGAGAAAAATTAATTTACGACGAGTTTCGATGAAAATTGCCATTTCTGGTAAAAAGCAAAGGCTAGCCGCTTTGGATTTTGTTCTGAAATTTTGATTTTTTCTGAAATGCTTCAAAATTTAGGTATGACAAGATAACGCGTATCTGACAAAGATAAGAAGCCTCATGGGCGATAAAAATGAATTTATAGTGAGTTTTGATTCACGGGCAAGAAAAATGAATTTACGACGAGTGTTGATGAAAATTGTCATTTTTGGTACAAAAGCAAAGGCTAACCCCTTTGGATTTTTAGTGAAATTTTGTTTATTTCTGAAATGCTTCAAAATTTACGTATGACAATATAACACGTATCTGACAAAAATAAGAAGCTTCACGGGAGAGAAAAATGAATTTACGATGAATTTTGATGAAAATTGCCGTTTTTGAGAAAAAGCAAAGGCTAACCCCTTTTGATTTTTTGTGAAATTTTTATTTTTTCCAAAATGCTTCAAAATTTTGGTATGACAATATAACACGTATCTGACAAAGATAAGAAGTGCCACGGGCGAGAAAAATAAATTTACGATGAGTTTTGATGCAACTTGTCATTTTTGGTAAAAAAACAAAGGCTAACCCCTTTGGATATTTTGTGAAATTTTAATTTTTTTCCGAAATGCTTCAAAATTTAGGTATGACAATATAACACGTAACTGACAAAGATAAGAAGTTTCACGGGCGAGAAAAAAGAATTTACGATGAATTTTGATGAAAATTGCCGTTTTTGAGAAAAATCAAAGGCTAACACCTTTGGATTTTTTGTGAAATTTTGATTTTTCTGCAATGCTTGAAAAATTTGGTATGACAATATGACGCAAATCTGACAAAGATAAGAAGCTTCACATGCGAGAAAAATGAATTTACGACGAGCTTTGATGGAACTTGTCGTTTTTGGTAAAAAAACAAAGGCTAACCCCTTTGGATTTTTTGTGAAATTTTGATTTTTTTCTGGAATGCTTCAAAATTTAGGTATGACAATATAACACATATCTGACAAAGATAAGAAGCTTCACGGGCGAGAAAAATGAATTTACGACGAGTTTTGATGAAAATTGCCGTTTTTGGTAAAAAGCAAAGGCTAACCCCTTTGGATTTTGTTTTGAAATTTTGATTTTTTTCTGAAATGCTTCAAAATTTAGGTATGACAAGATAACGCGTATCTGACAATGATAAGAAGCCTCATGGGTGAGAAAAATGAATTTACAGTGAGTTTTGATTCACGGGCGGGAAAAATAAATTTACGGCGAGTGTTGATGAAAATTGTCGTTTTTGGTAGAAAAGCAAAGGCTAACCCCTTTGGATTTTTTGGTGAAATTTTGTTTTTTCTGAAATGCTTCAAAATTTAGGTATGAAAATATAACACGTATCTGGCAAATATAAGAAGCTTCACGGGTGAGAAAAATGATTTTTGATGAAAATTGCCGTTTTTGAGAAAAAGCAAAGGCTAACCCCTTTGGATTTTTTGTGAAATTTTGATTTTTTTGAAATGCTTCAAAATTTCAGTATGACAATATAACGCGTATCTGACAAAGATAAGAAGCATCACGGGCGAGAAAAATGAATTTACGACGAGTTTTGATGGAACTTGTCATTTTTGGTAAAAAGCAAATGCTAACCCCTTTGGATTTTGTTCTGAAATTTTGATTTTTTCTGAAATGGTTCAAAATTTAGGTATGACAAGATAACGCGTATCTGACAAAGATAAGAAGCCTCATGGGCGAGAAAAATGAATTTAAATTGAGTTTTGGTTCACGGGCGAGAAAAATGAATTTACGGCGAGTGTTGATGAAAATTGTCGTTTTAGGTAGAAAAGCAAAGGCTAACCCCTTTGAATTTTTTTGTGAAATTTTGATTTTTTTTCCGAAATGCTTCAAAATTTAGGTATGACGATAAAACACGTAACTGACAAAGATAAGAAACTTTACGGGCGAGAAAAATTAATTTACGATGAATTTTGATGAAAATTGCCGTTTTTGAGAAAAATCAAAGGCTAACCCCTTTGGATTTTTTGTGAAATTTTGATTTTTTCTGAAATGCTTAAAAATTTTGGTATGTCAATATAACGCAAATCTGACAATGATAAGCTTCACAGGCGAGAAAAATGAATTTACGAACAGTTTTGATGGAACTTGTCGTTTTTGGTAAAAAAACAAAGGCTAACCCCTTTGGATTTTTTGTGAAATTTTGATTTTTTTCTGAAATGCTTCAAAATTTAGGTATGACAACATAACACGTATCTGACAAAGATAAGAAGCTTCACGGGCGAGAAAAATGAATTTACGACGAGTTTTGATGAAAATTGCCGTTTTTCGTAAAAAGCAAAGGCTAACCCTTTTGGATTTTGTTCTGAAATTTTGATTTTTTTCTGAAATGCTTCAAAATTTAGGTATGACAAGATAACACATATCTGACAAAGATAAGAAGCCTCATGGGCGAGAAAAATGAATTTACAATGAGTTTTGATTCACGGGCGAGAAAAATGAATTTACGGCGAGTGTTGACGAAAATTGTCGTTTTTGGTAGAAAAGCAAAGGCTAACCCCTTTGGATTTTTTGGTGAAATTTTGTTTTTTTCTGAAATGCTTTAAAATTTAGGTATGACAATATAACATGTATCTGACAAAAATAAGAAGCTTCACGGGTGAGAAAAATGAATTTACGATGAATTTTGATGAAAATTGCCTTTTTTGAGAAAAAGCAAAGGCTAACCACTTTGGATTTTTTGTGAAATTTTGATTTTTTCCGAAATGCTTCAAAATTTCGGTACGACAATATAACGCGTATCTGACAAAGATAAGAAGCGTCACGGGCGAGAAAAATGAATTTACGACGAGTTTTGATGGAACTTGTCATTTTTGGTAAAAAAACAAAGGCTAACCCCTTTGGATTTTGTTCTGAAATTTTGATTTTTTTTTCCAAAATGCTTCAAAATTTAGGTGTGACAAGATAACGCGTATCTGAGAAAGATAAGAAGCCTCATGGGCGTGAAAAATGAATTTACACGGAGTTTTGATTCACGGGCGAGAAAAATGAATTTACGGCGAGTGTTGATGAAAATTGTCATTTTTGGTAGAAAAGCAAAGGCTAACCCCTTTGGATTTTTTGGTGAAATTTTATTTTTTTCTGAAATG
The DNA here is from genome assembly GCA_030760725.1 of Neostapfia colusana. Taxonomy (NCBI): domain Eukaryota; kingdom Viridiplantae; phylum Streptophyta; class Magnoliopsida; order Poales; family Poaceae; genus Neostapfia; species Neostapfia colusana. Next base: position 15,704 of record JASWHV010000492.1, on the reverse strand, counting down.
CTTCAAAATTTGTGTATGACAATATAACACGTATCTGACAAAAATAAGAAACTTCACGGGTGAGAAAAATGAATTTACGATGAATGTTGATGAAAATTGCCGTTTTTGAGAAAAAGCAAAGGCTAACACCTTTTGAATTTTTGTGAAATTTTGATTTTTCCAAAATGCTTCAAAATTTCGGTATGACAATATAACGTGTATCTGACAAAGATAAGAAGTGCCACGGGTGAGAAAAATGAATTTACTATGAGTTTTGATGCAACTTGTCATTTTTGGTAAAAAAAACAAAGGCTAACCCCTTTGGATTTTGTTCTGAAATTTTGATTTTTTTTCCGAAATGCTTCAAAATTTAGGTATGACAAGATAACACATATCTGACAAAGATAAGAAGCCTCATGGGTGATAAAAAAATGAATTTACTTTGAGTTTTGATTCACGGGCGAGATAAATGAATTTACTACAAGTGTTGATGAAAATTGTCGTTTTTGGTAGAAAAGCAAAGGCTAACCCCTTTGGATTTTTTGTGAAATTTTGATTTTTTTTCCGAAATGCTTCAAAATTTTGGTATGACAATATAACACATAACTGACAAAGATAAGAAGCTTCACGGGCGAGAAAAATGAATTTACGACGAATTTTGATGAAAATTGCCGTTTTTTAGAAAAATCAAAGGCTAACCCCTTTGGATTTTTTGTGAAATTTTTATTTTTTCCGAAATGCTTAAAAATTTTGGTATGACAATATAACGCAAATCTGACAATGATAAGAAGCTTCACAGGCGAGAAAAATGAATTTACGACGAGTTTTGATGGAACTTGTCGTTTTTGGTAAAAAAAACAAAGTCTAACCCCTTTGGATTTTTTGTGAAATTTCGATTTTTTTCTGAAATGCTTCAAAATTTAGGTATGACAACATAACATGTATGTGACAAAGATAAGAAGCTTCACGGGCGAGAAAAACGAATTTACGACGAGTTTTGATGAAAATTGCCGTTTTTGGTAAAAAGCAAAGGCTAACCCTTTTGGATTTTGTTCTGAAATTTTGATTTTTCCTGAAATGCTTCAAAATTTAGGTATGACAAGATAACGCGTATCTTACAAAGATAAGAAGCCTCATGGGCGAGAAAAATGAATTTACAATGAGTTTTGATTCACGGACGAGAAAAATGAATTTACGGCGAGTGTTGATGAAAATTGTCGTTTTTGGTAGAAAAGCAAAGGCTAACCCCTTTGGATTTTTTGGTGAAATTTTGTTTTTTTTCTGAAATGCTTCAAAATTTAGGTATGACAATATAACACGTATGTGACAAAAATAAGAAGCTTCACGTGTGAGAAAAATGAATTTACGATGAGTTTTGATGCAACTTGTCATTTTTGGTAAAAAAACAAAGGCTAACCCCTTTGGATTTTTTGGTGAAATTTTGTTTTTTTTCTGAAATGCTTCAAAATTTAGGTATGACAATATAACATGTATCTGACAAATATAAGATGCTTCCTGGGCGAGAAAAATGAATTTACGACGAGTTTTGATGGAACTTGTCATTTTTGGTAAAAAGCAAAGGCTAACCCCTTTGGATTTTGTTCTGAAATTTTGATTTTTTTCTGAAATGCTTCAAAATTTAGGTATGACAAGATAACGCGTATCTGACAAAGATAAGAAGCCTCATGGGCGAGAAAAATGAATTTACATTGAGTTTTGATTCTTGGGCGAGAAAAATGAATTTACAGCGAGTGTTGATGAAAATTGTCGTTTTAGGTAGAAAAGCAAAGGCTAACCCCTTTGGGTTTTTTTTGCGAAATTTTGATTTTTTTTCCGAAATGCTTCAAAATTTAGATATGACAATAAAACATGAAACTGACAAAGATAAGAAACTTCACGGCCGAGAAAAATGAATTTACAACGAATTTTGATGAAAATTGCCGTTTTTGAGAAAAATCAAAGGCTAACCCCTTTGGATTTGTTGTGAAAATTTGGTTTTTTACGAAATGCTTAAAATTTTTGGTATGACAATATAACGCAAATCTGACAAAGATAAGAAGCTTCACAGGCAAGAGAAATGAATTTACGACGAGTTTTGATGGAACTTCTCGTTTTTGGTAAAAAAAAACAAAGGCTAACCCCTTTGGATTTTTTGTGAAATTTTGATTTTTTTCTGAAATCTAACAAAATTTAGGTATGACAACATAACTCGTATGTGACAAAGATAAGAAGCTTCACGGGCGAGAAAAATGAATTTACTACTTGTTTTGATGAAAATTGCCGTTTTTGTTAAAAAGCAAAGGATAACCCCTTTGGATTTTGTTCTGAAATTTTGATTTTTTTCTGAAATGCTTCAAAATTTAGGTATGACAAGATAACGCATGTCGGACAAAGATAAGAAGCCTCATGGGAGAGAAAAATGAATTTACAGTGAGTTTTGATTCACGGGCGAGAAAAATGAATTTACGGCGAGTGTTGATGAAAATTGTCGTTTTTGGTAGAAAATCAAAGGCTAACCCCTTTGGATTTTTTGGTGAAATTTAGTTTTTTCTGAAATGCTTCAACATTTAGGTATGACAATATAACACGTATCTGACAAATATAAGTAGCTTCATGGGCGAGAAAAATGAATTTACGACGAGTTTTGATGGAACTTGTCATTTTTTGTAAAAAGCAAAGGCTAACCCCTTTGGATTTTGTTCTGAATTTTTGATTTTTTTTCTCAAATGTTCAAAATTTGGGTATGACAAGATAACGCGTATCTGACAAAGATAAGAAGCGTCATGGGCGAGAAAAATGAATTTACATTGAGTTTTGATTCACGGGCGAGAAAAATGAATTTACGGCGAGTGTTGATGAAAATTGTCGTTTTAGGTAGAAAAGCAAAGGCTAACCCCTTTGGATTTTTTTGCGAAATTTTGATTTTTTCCGAAATGCTTCAAAATTTAGGTATGACAATAAAACATGAAACTGACAAAGATAAGAAACTTCACGGGCGAGAAAAATGAATTTATGACGAGTTTTGATTAAAATTGCCGTTTTTGAGAAAAATCATAGGCTAACCCCTTTGGATTTTTTCTGAAATTTTGATTTTTTCCGAAATGCTTAAAAATTTTGGTATGACAATATAACGCAAATCTGACAAAGATAAGAAGCTTCACAGGCTAGAGAAATGAATTTACGACGAGTTTTGATGGAACTTGTCATTTTTGGTAAAAAAACAAAGGCTAACCCCTTTGGATTTTTTGTGAAATTTTGATTTTTTCCGAAATCTAACAAAATTTAGGTATGACAATATGTGACAAAGATAAGAAGCGTCACAGGCGAGAAAAATGAATTTACGATGAGTTTTGATGGAACTTGTCATTTTTGGTAAAAAGAACAAAGGCTAACCCCTTTGGATTTTGTTCTGAAATTTTGATTTTTTTCCGAAATGCTTCGAAATTTAGGTATGACAAGATAACGCGTATCTGACAAAGATAAGAAGCCTCATGGGCGAGAAAAATGAATTTACACTGAGTTTTGATTCACGGGCGAGAAAAATGAATTTACGGCGAGAGTTGATGAAAATTGTCATTTTTGGTAGAAAAGCAAAGGCTAACCCCTTTGGATTTTTTGGTGAAATTTTGTTTTTTTCTGAAATGCTTCAAAATTTAGGTATGACAATATAAAACGTATCTGACAAAAATAAGAAGCTTCATGGGTGAGAAAAATGAATTTACGATGAATTTTGATGAAAATTGCCGTTTTTGAGAAAAAGCAAAGGCTAACCCCTTTTGATTTTTTGTGAAATTTTGATTTTTTCCAAAATGCTTCAAAATTTCAGTATGACAATATAACGCGTATCTGACAAAGATAAGAAGTGCCACGGGCGAGAAAAATGAATTTACGATGAGTTTTGATGCAACTTGTCATTTTTGGTAAAAAAAACAAAGGCTAACCCCTTTGGATTTTGTTCTGAAATTTTGAATTTTTTCCGAAATGCTTCAAAATTTAGGTATGACAAGATAACGCGTATCTGACAAAGATAAGAAGCCTCATGGGTGAGAAAAATGAATTTACAGTGAGTTTTGATTCACGGGCGGGAAAAATGAATTTATGACGAGTCTTGATGAAAATTGTCGTTTTTGGTAGAAAAGCAAAGGCTAACCCCTTTGTATTTTTTGGTGAAATTTTGTTTTTTCGAAATGCTTCAAAATTTCGGTATGACAATATAACACGTATCTGACAAAGATAAGAAGCACCACGGGCGAGAAAAATGAATTTACGACGAGTTTTGATGGAACTTGTCATTTTTGGTAAAAAAACAAAGGCTAACCCCTTTGGATTTTGTTCTGAAATTTTGATTTTTTTCCGAAATGCTTCAAAATTTAGGTATGACAAGATAACGCATATCTGACAAAGATAAGATGCCTCATGGGCGAGAAAAACGAATTTACATTGAGTTTTGATTTACGGGCGAGAAAAATGTATTTACGGCGAGTGTTGATGAAAATTGTCGTTTCTGGTAGAAAAGCAAAGGCTAACCCCTTTGGATTTTTTGGTGAAATTTTGTTTTTTTATGAAATGTTTCAAAATTTAGGTATGACAACATAACACGTATCTGACAAAGATAAGAAGCTTCATGGGCGAGAAAAATGAATTTACTACGAGTTTTGATGAAAATTGCCGTTTTTGGTAAAAAGAAAAGGCTAACCCCTTTGGATTTTGTTCTAAAATTTTGATTTTTTTCTGAAATGCTTCAAAATTTAGATATGACAAGATAACGCGTATCTGAAAAAGATAAGATGCCTCATGGGCGAGAAAAATGAATTTACAGTGAGTTTTGATTCACGGGCGAGAAAAATGAATTTACAGTGAGTGTTGATGAAAATTGTCGTTTTAGGTAGAAAAGCAAAGGCTAACCCCTTTGGATTTTTTGGTGAAATTTTGTTTTTTTCCGAAATACTTCAACATTTAGGTATGACAATATAACACGTATCTGACAAATAGAAGAAGCTTCATGGGCGAGAAAAATGAATTTACGACAAATTTTGATGAAAATTGCCATTTTTGAGAAAAAGCAAAGGCTAACCCCTTTGGATTTTGTTCTGAAATTTCGATTTTATTCTGAAATGCTTCAAAATTTAGGTATGACAAGATAACGCATATCTGACAAAGATAAGAAGCCTCATGGGCGAGAAAAATGAATTTACGATGAGTTTTGATGGAACTTGTCATTTTTGGTAAAAAGAACAAAGGCTAACCCCTTTGGATTTTGTTCTGAAATTTTGATTTTTTTCCGAAATGCTTCGAAATTTAGGTATGACAAGATAACGCGTATCTGACAAAGATAAGAAGCCTCATGGGCGAGAAAAATGAATTTACACTGAGTTTTGATTCACGGGCGAGAAAAATGAATTTACGGCGAGAGTTGATGAAAATTGTCATTTTTGGTAGAAAAGCAAAGGCTAACCCCTTTGGATTTTTTGGTGAAATTTTGTTTTTTTCTGAAATGCTTCAAAATTTAGGTATGACAATATAAAACGTATCTGACAAAAATAAGAAGCTTCATGGGTGAGAAAAATGAATTTACGATGAATTTTGATGAAAATTGCCGTTTTTGAGAAAAAGCAAAGGCTAACCCCTTTTGATTTTTTGTGAAATTTTGATTTTTTCCAAAATGCTTCAAAATTTCAGTATGACAATATAACGCGTATCTGACAAAGATAAGAAGTGCCACGGGCGAGAAAAATGAATTTACGATGAGTTTTGATGCAACTTGTCATTTTTGGTAAAAAAACAAAGGCTAACCCCTTTGGATTTTGTTCTGAAATTTTGAATTTTTTTCCGAAATGCTTCAAAATTTAGGTATGACAAGATAACGCGTATCTGACAAAGATAAGAAGCCTCATGGGTGAGAAAAATGAATTTACAGTGAGTTTTGATTCACGGGCGGGAAAAATGAATTTATGACGAGTCTTGATGAAAATTGTCGTTTTTGGTAGAAAAGCAAAGGCTAACCCCTTTGTATTTTTTGGTGAAATTTTGTTTTTTCGAAATGCTTCAAAATTTCGGTATGACAATATAACACGTATCTGACAAAGATAAGAAGCACCACGGGCGAGAAAAATGAATTTACGACGAGTTTTGATGGAACTTGTCATTTTTGGTAAAAAAACAAAGGCTAACCCCTTTGGATTTTGTTCTGAAATTTTGATTTTTTTCCGAAATGCTTCAAAATTTAGGTATGACAAGATAACGCATATCTGACAAAGATAAGATGCCTCATGGGCGAGAAAAACGAATTTACATTGAGTTTTGATTTACGGGCGAGAAAAATGTATTTACGGCGAGTGTTGATGAAAATTGTCGTTTCTGGTAGAAAAGCAAAGGCTAACCCCTTTGGATTTTTTGGTGAAATTTTGTTTTTTTATGAAATGTTTCAAAATTTAGGTATGACAACATAACACGTATCTGACAAAGATAAGAAGCTTCATGGGCGAGAAAAATGAATTTACTACGAGTTTTGATGAAAATTGCCGTTTTTGGTAAAAAGAAAAGGCTAACCCCTTTGGATTTTGTTCTAAAATTTTGATTTTTTTCTGAAATGCTTCAAAATTTAGATATGACAAGATAACGCGTATCTGAAAAAGATAAGATGCCTCATGGGCGAGAAAAATGAATTTACAGTGAGTTTTGATTCACGGGCGAGAAAAATGAATTTACAGTGAGTGTTGATGAAAATTGTCGTTTTAGGTAGAAAAGCAAAGGCTAACCCCTTTGGATTTTTTGGTGAAATTTTGTTTTTTTCCGAAATGCTTCAACATTTAGGTATGACAATATAACACGTATCTGACAAATAGAAGAAGCTTCATGGGCGAGAAAAATGAATTTACGACAAATTTTGATGAAAATTGCCATTTTTGAGAAAAAGCAAAGGCTAACCCCTTTGGATTTTGTTCTGAAATTCGATTTTATTCTGAAATGCTTCAAAATTTAGGTATGACAAGATAACGCATATCTGACAAAGATAAGAAGCCTCATGGGCGAGAAAAACGAATTTACATTGAGTTTTGATTTACGGGCGAGAAAAATGAATTTAGGGCGAGTGTTGATGAAAATTGTCGTTTTTGGTAGAAAAGCAAAGGCTAACCCATTTGGATTTTTTGTGAAATTTTGATTTTTTTTCCGACTTCAAAATTTAGGTATGACAATATAACACGTAACTGACAAAGATAAGAAGCTTCACGGGCGAGAAAAATGAATTTACGACGAATTTTAATGAAAATTGCCGTTTTTGAGAAAAATTAAAGGCTAACCCCTTTGGATTTTTTGTGAAATTTTGTTTTTTTTCCGAAATGCTTAAAAATTTTGGTATGACAATATAACGCAAATCTGACAAAGATATGAAGCTTCACAGGCGAGAAAAATGAATTTACGACGAGTTTTGATGGAACTTGTCGTTCTTGGTAAAAAACAAAGGCTAAACCCTCTGGATTTTTTGTGAAATTTTGATTTTTTTTCCAAAATGCTTCAAAATTTAGGTATGACAACATAACATGTATCTGACAAAGATAAGAAGCTTCATGGGCGAGAAAAATTAATTTACGACGAGTTTTGATGAAAATTGCCATTTCTGGTAAAAAGCAAAGGCTAGCCCCTTTGGATTTTGTTCTGAAATTTTGATTTTTTCTGAAATGCTTCGAAACTTAGGTATGACAAGATAACGCGTATCTGACAAAGATAAGAAGCCTCATGGGCGATAAAATGAATTTACAGTGAGTTTTGATTCACGGGCGAGAAAAATGAATTTACGACAAGTGTTGATGAAAATTGTCATTTTTGGTAGAAAAGCAAAGGCTAACCCCTTTGGATTTTTTGGTGAAATTTTGTTTATCTGAAATGCTTCAAAATTTACGTATGACAATATAACACGTATTTGACAAAAATAACAAGCTTCACGGGTGAGAAAAATGAATTTACGATGAATTTTGATGAAAATTGCCGTTTTTGAGAAAAAGCAAAGGCTAACCCCTTTTGATTTTTTGTGAAATTTTGATTTTTTCCAAAATGCTTCAAAATTTTGGTATGACAATATAACGCGTATCTGACAAAGATAAGAAGTGCCACGGGCGAGAAAAATGAATATACGATGAGTTTTGATGCAACTTGTCATTTTTGGTAAAAAAAACAAAGGCTAACCCCTTTGGATTTTTTGTGAAATTTTTATTTTTTTCTGGAATGCTTCAAAATTTAGGTATGACAACATAACACGTATCTGACAAAGATAAGAAGCTTCACGGGCGAGAAAAATGAATTTACGACGAGTTTTGATGAAAATTGTCGTTTTTGGTAAAAAGCAAAGGCTAACCCCTTTGGATTTTGTTTTGAAATTTTGATTTTTTTTTCTGAAATGCTTCAAAATTTAGGTATGACAAGATAACGCGTATCTGACAATGATAAGAAGCCTCAAGGGTGAGAAAAATGAATTTACAGTGAGTTTTGATTCACGGGCGGGAAAAATAAATTTACGGCGAGTGTTGATGAAAATTGTCGTTTTTGGTAGAAAAGCAAAGGCTAACCCCTTTGGATTTTTTGGTGAAATTTTGTTTTTTCTGAAATGCTTCAAAATTTAGGTATGACAATATAACACGTATATGACAAATATAAGAAGCTTCCTAGGCGAGAAAAATGAATTTACGATGATTTTTTATGGAACTTGTCATTTTTGGTAAAAAGCAAATGCTAACCCCTTTGGATTTTGTTCTGAAATTTTGATTTTTTTCTGAAATGCTTCAAAATTTAGGTATGACAAGATAACGCGTATCTGACAAAGATAAGAAGCCTCATAGGCGAGAAAAATGAATTTACATTGAGTTTTGGTTCACGGGCGAGAAAAATGAATTTACGGCGAGTGTTGATGAAAATTGTCGTTTTAGGTAGAAAAGCAAAGGCTAACCCCTTTGGATTTTTTGCGAAATTTTGATTTTTTTCCGAAATGCTTCAAAATTTAGGTATGACGATAAAACACGTAACTGACAAAGATAAGAAACTTTACGGGCGAGAAAAATTAATTTACAACGAATTTTGATGAAAATTGCCGTTTTTGAGAAAAATCAAAGGCTAACCCCTTTGGATTTTTTGTGAAAATTTGATTTTTTCCGAAATGCTTAAAAATTTTGGTATGACAATATAACGCAAATCTGACAATGATAAGAAGCTTCACGGGCGAGAAAAATGAATTTACGAACAGTTTTGATGGAACTTGTCGTTTTGGTAAAAAAACAAAGGCTAACACCTTTGGATTTTTTGTGAAATTTTGATTTTTTTTCTGAAATGCTTCAAAATTTAGGTATGACAACATAACACGTATCTGACAAAGATAAGAAGCTTCACGGGCGAGAAAAATGAATTTACGACGAGTTTTGATGAAAATTGCCGTTTTTTGTAAAAAGCAAAGGCTAACCCTTTTGGATTTTGTTCTGAAATTTTGATTTTTTCTGAAATGCTTCAAAATTTAGGTATGACAAGATAACGCGTATCTGACAAAGATAAGAAGCCTCATGGGCTAGAAAAATGAATTTACGGCGAGTGTTGATGAAAATTATCGATTTTGGTAGAAAAGCAAAGGCTAACCCCTTTGGATTTTTTGGTGAAATTTTGTTTTTTCTGAAATGCTTCAAAATTTAGGTATTACAATATAACACGTATCTGACAAAAATAAGAAGCTTCACGGGTGAGAAAAATGAATTTACGATGAATTTTGATGAAAATTGCCGTTTTTAAGAAAAAGCAAAGGCTAACCCCTAAGGATTTTTTGTGAAATTTTGATTTTTTTCCGAAATGCTTCAAAATTTCGGTATGACAATATAACGCGTATGTGACAAAGATAAGAAGCGTCACAGGTGAGAAAAATGAATTTACGACGAGTTTTGATGGAACTTGTCATTTTTGGTAAAAAAACAAAGGCTAACCCCTTTGGATTTTGTTCTGAAATTTTGATTTTTTTTCCGAAATGCTTCAAAATTTAGGTATGACAAGATAACGCGTATCTGACAAAGATAAGAAGCCTCATGGGCGAGAAAAATGTATTTACGGCGAGTGTTGATGAAAATTGTCGTTTCTGGTAGAAAAGCAAAGGCTAACCCCTTTGGATTTTTTGGTGAAATTTTGTTTTTTTATGAAATGTTTCAAAATTTAGGTATGACAACATAACACGTATCTGACAAAGATAAGAAGCTTCATGGGCGAGAAAAATGAATTTACTACGAGTTTTGATGAAAATTGCCGTTTTTGGTAAAAAGAAAAGGCTAACCCCTTTGGATTTTGTTCTAAAATTTTGATTTTTTTCTGAAATGCTTCAAAATTTAGATATGACAAGATAACGCGTATCTGAAAAAGATAAGATGCCTCATGGGCGAGAAAAATGAATTTACAGTGAGTTTTGATTCACGGGCGAGAAAAATGAATTTACAGTGAGTGTTGATGAAAATTGTCGTTTTAGGTAGAAAAGCAAAGGCTAACCCCTTTGGATTTTTTGGTGAAATTTTGTTTTTTTCCGAAATGCTTCAACATTTAGGTATGACAATATAACACGTATCTGACAAATAGAAGAAGCTTCATGGGCGAGAAAAATGAATTTACGACAAATTTTGATGAAAATTGCCATTTTTGAGAAAAAGCAAAGGCTAACCCCTTTGGATTTTGTTCTGAAATTTCGATTTTATTCTGAAATGCTTCAAAATTTAGGTATGACAAGATAACGCATATCTGACAAAGATAAGAAGCCTCATGGGCGAGAAAAATGAATTTACGATGAGTTTTGATGGAACTTGTCATTTTTGGTAAAAAGAACAAAGGCTAACCCCTTTGGATTTTGTTCTGAAATTTTGATTTTTTTCCGAAATGCTTCGAAATTTAGGTATGACAAGATAACGCGTATCTGACAAAGATAAGAAGCCTCATGGGCGAGAAAAATGAATTTACACTGAGTTTTGATTCACGGGCGAGAAAAATGAATTTACGGCGAGAGTTGATGAAAATTGTCATTTTTGGTAGAAAAGCAAAGGCTAACCCCTTTGGATTTTTTGGTGAAATTTTGTTTTTTTCTGAAATGCTTCAAAATTTAGGTATGACAATATAAAACGTATCTGACAAAAATAAGAAGCTTCATGGGTGAGAAAAATGAATTTACGATGAATTTTGATGAAAATTGCCGTTTTTGAGAAAAAGCAAAGGCTAACCCCTTTTGATTTTTTGTGAAATTTTGATTTTTTCCAAAATGCTTCAAAATTTCAGTATGACAATATAACGCGTATCTGACAAAGATAAGAAGTGCCACGGGCGAGAAAAATGAATTTACGATGAGTTTTGATGCAACTTGTCATTTTTGGTAAAAAAACAAAGGCTAACCCCTTTGGATTTTGTTCTGAAATTTTGAATTTTTTCCGAAATGCTTCAAAATTTAGGTATGACAAGATAACGCGTATCTGACAAAGATAAGAAGCCTCATGGGTGAGAAAAATGAATTTACAGTGAGTTTTGATTCACGGGCGGGAAAAATGAATTTATGACGAGTCTTGATGAAAATTGTCGTTTTTGGTAGAAAAGCAAAGGCTAACCCCTTTGTATTTTTTGGTGAAATTTTGTTTTTTCGAAATGCTTCAAAATTTCGGTATGACAATATAACACGTATCTGACAAAGATAAGAAGCACCACGGGCGAGAAAAATGAATTTACGACGAGTTTTGATGGAACTTGTCATTTTTGGTAAAAAAACAAAGGCTAACCCCTTTGGATTTTGTTCTGAAATTTTGATTTTTTTCCGAAATGCTTCAAAATTTAGGTATGACAAGATAACGCATATCTGACAAAGATAAGATGCCTCATGGGCGAGAAAAACGAATTTACATTGAGTTTTGATTTACGGGCGAGAAAAATGTATTTACGGCGAGTGTTGATGAAAATTGTCGTTTCTGGTAGAAAAGCAAAGGCTAACCCCTTTGGATTTTTTGGTGAAATTTTGTTTTTTTATGAAATGTTTCAAAATTTAGGTATGACAACATAACACGTATCTGACAAAGATAAGAAGCTTCATGGGCGAGAAAAATGAATTTACTACGAGTTTTGATGAAAATTGCCGTTTTTGGTAAAAAGAAAAGGCTAACCCCTTTGGATTTTGTTCTAAAATTTTGATTTTTTTCTGAAATGCTTCAAAATTTAGATATGACAAGATAACGCGTATCTGAAAAGATAAGATGCCTCATGGGCGAGAAAAATGAATTTACAGTGAGTTTTGATTCACGGGCGAGAAAAATGAATTTACAGTGAGTGTTGATGAAAATTGTCGTTTTAGGTAGAAAAGCAAAGGCTAACCCCTTTGGATTTTTTGGTGAAATTTTGTTTTTTTCCGAAATGCTTCAACATTTAGGTATGACAATATAACACGTATCTGACAAATAGAAGAAGCTTCATGGGCGAGAAAAATGAATTTACGACAAATTTTGATGAAAATTGCCATTTTTGAGAAAAAGCAAAGGCTAACCCCTTTGGATTTTGTTCTGAAATTTCGATTTTATTCTGAAATGCTTCAAAATTTAGGTATGACAAGATAACGCATATCTGACAAAGATAAGAAGCCTCATGGGCGAGAAAAACGAATTTACATTGAGTTTTGATTTACGGGCGAGAAAAATGAATTTAGGGCGAGTGTTGATGAAAATTGTCGTTTTTGGTAGAAAAGCAAAGGCTAACCCATTTGGATTTTTTGTGAAATTTTGATTTTTTTCCGACTTCAAAATTTAGGTATGACAATATAACACGTAACTGACAAAGATAAGAAGCTTCACGGGCGAGAAAAATGAATTTACGACGAATTTTAATGAAAATTGCCGTTTTTGAGAAAAATTAAAGGCTAACCCCTTTGGATTTTTTGTGAAATTTTGTTTTTTTTTCCGAAATGCTTAAAAATTTTGGTATGACAATATAACGCAAATCTGACAAAGATATGAAGCTTCACAGGCGAGAAAAATGAATTTACGACGAGTTTTGATGGAACTTGTCGTTCTTGGTAAAAAACAAAGGCTAAACCCTCTGGATTTTTTGTGAAATTTTGATTTTTTTTCCAAAATGCTTCAAATTTAGGTATGACAACATAACATGTATCTGACAAAGATAAGAAGCTTCATGGGCGAGAAAAATTAATTTACGACGAGTTTTGATGAAAATTGCCATTTCTGGTAAAAAGCAAAGGCTAGCCCCTTTGGATTTTGTTCTGAAATTTTGATTTTTTCTGAAATGCTTCGAAACTTAGGTATGACAAGATAACGCGTATCTGACAAAGATAAGAAGCCTCATGGGCGATAAAATGAATTTACAGTGAGTTTTGATTCACGGGCGAGAAAAATGAATTTACGACAAGTGTTGATGAAAATTGTCATTTTTGGTAGAAAAGCAAAGGCTAACCCCTTTGGATTTTTTGGTGAAATTTTGTTATCTGAAATGCTTCAAAATTTACGTATGACAATATAACACGTATTGACAAAAATAACAAGCTTCACGGGTGAGAAAAATGAATTTACGATGAATTTTGATGAAAATTGCCGTTTTTGAGAAAAAGCAAAGGCTAACCCCTTTTGATTTTTTGTGAAATTTGATTTTTTCCAAAATGCTTCAAAATTTTGGTATGACAATATAACGCGTATCTGACAAAGATAAGAAGTGCCACGGGCGAGAAAAATGAATATACGATGAGTTTTGATGCAACTTGTCATTTTTGTAAAAAAAACAAAGGCTAACCCCTTTGGATTTTTTGTGAAATTTTTATTTTTTTCTGGAATGCTTCAAAATTTAGGTATGACAACATAACACGTATCTGACAAAGATAAGAAGCTTCACGGGCGAGAAAAATGAATTTACGACGAGTTTTGATGAAAATTGTCGTTTTTGGTAAAAAGCAAAGGCTAACCCCTTTGGATTTTGTTTTGAAATTTTGATTTTTTTTTTCTGAAATGCTTCAAAATTTAGGTATGACAAGATAACGCGTATCTGACAATGATAAGAAGCCTCAAGGGTGAGAAAAATGAATTTACAGTGAGTTTTGATTCACGGGCGGGAAAAATAAATTTACGGCGAGTGTTGATGAAAATTGTCGTTTTTGGTAGAAAAGCAAAGGCTAACCCCTTTGGATTTTTTGGTGAAATTTTGTTTTTTCTGAAATGCTTCAAAATTTAGGTATGACAATATAACACGTATATGACAAATATAAGAAGCTTCCTAGGCGAGAAAAATGAATTTACGATGATTTTTTATGGAACTTGTCATTTTTGGTAAAAAGCAAATGCTAACGCCCTTTGGATTTTGTTCTGAAATTTTGATTTTTTTTCTGAAATGCTTCAAAATTTAGGTATGACAAGATAACGCGTATCTGACAAAGATAAGAAGCCTCATAGGCGAGAAAAATGAATTTACATTGAGTTTTGGTTCACGGGCGAGAAAAATGAATTTACGGCGAGTGTTGATGAAAATTGTCGTTTTAGGTAGAAAAGCAAAGGCTAACCCCTTTGGATTTTTGCGAAATTTTGATTTTTTTCCGAAATGCTTCAAAATTTAGGTATGACGATAAAACACGTAACTGACAAAGATAAGAAACTTTACGGGCGAGAAAAATTAATTTACGACGAATTTTGATGAAAATTGCCGTTTTTGAGAAAAATCAAAGGCTAACCCCTTTGGATTTTTTGTGAAAATTTGATTTTTTCCGAAATGCTTAAAAATTTTGGTATGACAATATACGCAAATCTGACAATGATAAGAAGCTTCACGGGCGAGAAAAATGAATTTACGAACAGTTTTGATAGAACTTGTCGTTTTGGTAAAAAAACAAAGGCTAACACCTTTGGATTTTTTTGTGAAATTTTGATTTTTTTTCTGAAATGCTTCAAAATTTAGGTATGACAACATAACACGTATCTGACAAAGATAAGAAGCTTCAGGGGCGAGAAAAATGAATTTACGACGAGTTTTGATGAAAATTGCCGTTTTTTTGTAAAAAGCAAAGGCTACCCTTTTGGATTTTGTTCTGAAATTTTGATTTTTTCTGAAATGCTTCAAAATTTAGGTATGACAAGATAACGCGTATCTGACAAAGATAAGAAGCCTCATGGGCTAGAAAAATGAATTTACGGCGAGTGTTGATGAAAATTATCGTTTTTGGTAGAAAAGCAAAGGCTAACCCCTTTGGATTTTTTGGTGAAATTTTGTTTTTTTTTCTGAAATGCTTCAAATTTAGGTATTACAATATAACACGTATCTGACAAAAATAAGAAGCTTCACGGGTGAGAAAAATGAATTTACGATGAATTTTGATGAAAATTGCCGTTTTTGAGAAAAAGCAAAGGCTAACCCCTAAGGATTTTTTGTGAAATTTTGATTTTTTTCCGAAATGCTTCAAAATTTTGGTATGACAATATAACGCGTATGTGACAAAGATAAGAAGCGTCACAGGTGAGAAAAATGAATTTACGACGAGTTTTGATGGAACTTGTCATTTTTGGTAAAAAAACAAAGGCTAACCCCTTTGGATTTTGTTCTGAAATTTTGATTTTTTTTCCGAAATGCTTCAAAATTTAGGTATGACAAGATAACGCGTATCTGACAAAGATAAGAAGCCTCATGGTCGAGAAAAATGAATTTACACTGAGTTTTGATTCACGGGCGAGAAAATGAATTTACGACGAGTGTTG
>JASWHV010000491.1:0-42712 GCA_030760725.1 Neostapfia colusana | reverse complement strand
GGGTACGCTTTGGCTAGGAAAAAGGATTTGTGTGCCTAACGGAAGCACATCCGTGACATGATATTAAAGGAGGCACATGATTCACCCTACTCCATACATCCCGGAAGTACCAAAATGTACAAGGACTTGAAGACTTGTTATTGGTGGGATGGTATGAAAAGGGACATAGCCAAATACGTTGCCCTATGCGACACATGTCAATGGGTGAAGGACGAACATCAACGACCCGCTGGATTGTTGCAACCCTTGAAGGTACCCGAGTGGAAGTGGGAAGACATGAGTATGGATTTCATCGTCGGATTGCCACGTACTCAGTCGGGTTAAGACTCCATCTGGGTTATCGTGGACCGATTAACGAAAACAACCCATTTTCTCTCTGTAAGGGCCAAGTACAACGTTGCACAATTAGCCGAGTTGTACATGGAGCAGATCGTGTGCCGTCATGGAGTCCCGAGAAGGATAGTCTCAGATCGAGGTTCTCAGTTTACCTCTAGATTTTGGAAGAAGCTGCAGAAAGCTATGGGTACACGACTAGATTTTAGCTCCGCCTATCACCCACAAACCGATGGACAAACCAAAAGGACAAACCAAATTTTAAAGGACATGTTGAGAGCTTGCGCCTTGAAACGTGGGTGTAGTTGGGATAGGAGTTTACCGTACGCCGAATTCTTCTATAACAACAGCTATCAAGCTAGCTTGAAGATGTCGCCTTTCGAAGCATTGTACGGAAGACGGTGTAGAACACCGCTGTTTTGGAACAAAACCGGAGAGAACCAGGTGTTTGGACCCGAAGTGCTACAAGAAGCTGAAAAGCAAGTCCAAACGATACGGGAGAACTTAAAGGCTGCTCAGTCACGACAGAAAGGCTATGCGGACAATAGGCGAAGGAAGTTGACTTTCGAAGTAGGAGACTTCGTATACCTTAAGGTATCGCCTATCCGTGGCCAACGACGTTTCAACATCAAATGCAAGCTAGCACCCCGCTACATCGGACCATTTAAGATTTTTGACAAGCGAGGAGAAGTATCCTATCAACTAGAGCTCCCAACAAATCTCTCTGACGTACATGACGTGTTTCATGTATCCCAGCTCAAGAATTGCTTGAGAGTACCTGAGGAGCAAGTACCAATGGAAGAGCTTGAACTTCAAGAGGACCTGACTTATGCGGAGCACCCTGTCCGAATTTTGGACGTAAGGGAAAGGGTCACAAGGAAAAAAGTGATCCGATGGTGCAAGGTACAATGGAGCCATCATACCGAAGCTGAAGCCACATGGGAGCGTGAAGAAGACATCAAGGCAGAATCCCCTCATCTATTCTCTACTAAGGAATCTCGAGGGCGAGATTCAATTTAAGGGGGTAGATTTGTGACACCCTCATTTTTGGGTTCTGCATGTATTCATGTTTCATGTAGAGAAAACATTTTAAAAGAAGTGGGAACAGAGAAAGAATAAAAAAGATAGCCAAAAAGAGCAAAATTCCAGTTCACCAAGAGCGCCGAAGACAACTACCGCGGCCCGCTGGCCACGTGGCGCCTTCGGAGCTCATCTCCGCAAATGGGGAGAGGTCCGCCGCTAAAATGGCTACGTGGCAGGCTCGGGGCTCATCTCCGCAAATGGGGAGAGGTCCGACCCCGTGGGACACGTGTTGCCCCGGAGCTAGCCTCTGCGGAGAAGCGAGGCCAATCCCGCAGGACACGTGCCACCTTAGGAGCTATTCACCGTGGAAATTAGAGGACCAGTCGTGCGGGATATGTGTCGATCTCGGAGCTCACCTTCGAGAGATCCGGTTCTATTGGACACGTATCGCCACCGGAGCTTATCTCCGGGAGGTCCATCACTGTTGGACACGTGTCAACCTCGGAGCTCGTCTCTGAGAAGAAAGGAAGTCTGGCACTGTTAGGACACGTGGCACACCCAGAGCCACCTCCGAAGAGAGGGAAGGTCCGGCACTGACACGTGGCGTGCGCAGAGCCACCTCCGAATAGAGAGGAGGTCCCGACCGCCAGGATACGTGGCACACGCAGAGCTCACCTCCGAAGGAGAGGGAGGTCTCGCTCGCTTGACACGCGGCACAACCGGAGCTCGTCTCTGCGGAAAGGGGGGGACCAGGACCTGATGGACACGTGGAGCTTCCGGAGCTCATCACTGCAGAGGTAACGAATTCTGGAGCGGTTTTTGCTTCTGTACGCGTGGAAATACCGGTACGGGAGGAAACCGACATGAATTCCACAATGTTACCGCACCAAATCAACTAAAGATAAGTTGTTAATATTCAATGACAATTTGAATAGGACTCTTATTCGAAGTCCAATCAGATTAGAAATCTTTCTTCCCGATTATAAATAGAACCCAGAACCTTTGGCCGAAACCACGAACTTCTTTTCCAACTCGTGAGCCGACGACTTAGAGCCCTAGCCCCAGCTCGCCGAGTAAACCTTTCGCCAGAGTTTTGTCGAGAGAGATCGCCGGAAGAGAGCCCCAACGATCTGTCTTGCTAAGAGAAGGACCCCGAGACCAAGAAGAACGTAAGGTGGGTCTCCAATACTACCTTACATCATCATCGCGTTTTCTTTGCATCTGTTCTTCGATTCCTTTCAAACAGAAACTTTCTCATGGACAGATCACTTGTTGATCGGGTTGATCTAAAGACAAGATCATCGCCACGTCCACATTTGATCCGAACACCCCTGTTCATCGTAGAACCATGCAATCCATGCTAGAACACGAACAAACCGATCTAATAAAAACTGCACCATAGGATTAACATGCATCATTGCATCTTAAACTAGAGTTTATGCATGATATTGATTGCTGTGGATCTTGTATGTGCGTGATCATGTATAGAAGTACAAGCTCAGGGAGCTACCTACGACGGACTACAACAACAAGATTTTGAGCAACCGGAACAGCCAGAACAAGGCAAGTGCCCTTGACCATATTGATCCTATGTTTTGGAAAAACTGTTTTGTTTGTGAAAAGGTGTGGGTGTTGAGTCAAACATGATGGGAAACCCTTTTATAGGAGTTTACTAGTTTTGGTTAAACCACCCTTGTCGCCAGGGAAGTTTGTGAGTCGGGTATGGTTTTACTTTTATGCTTCGATGAGTCCATAGGATTAGGAAGCGAGATAGATGTGTCTAGCTAACTGCACCCGTAATGATAATAAGAAACTGATGTTGTTAATGAACATGGATCGGAGGGAGATCTAGGCAAGCCGGGTTTGTGAATGAGGTAGCATGAGATGGTGGTTTACTTGCCGTAGATCTAAGGACCGGTTCATGCGAGCACATGCCAGGATAACAGTGCCACTACAAGGCCAAGTATGGGTGCGGCTTAGCTGAGTAATTAGGTAAGTTGCTAGATTGTTATGGACTGAGGAAGGCGCGGGGAATGGGAGTCGAGTGAGGACTACCCTGGGAACTGCATGGCACAAGAGGGGGCCCGTGGGTGGGAGAATTGGAGATTCTAGCCTGCCGGTGAAACCTTAGTCAGTCCATACATCTAGTAGCCCCTTTGTAAAGGCTATTTTGTGATCTCTTGGCCATACACCGGCGGTTGTGTACTGGTATAATGGAGGTTCCGTAGTCGCCAACGGGTGACGAAATCACAAACTTGTGGGTAAAGAGGTGCAAACTCTGCAGAGTCTAAAACTATCATGATAGACGAGCTTACGGTCATGAGCGCCTAGCCAACTTCCATGATTAGTTGGATGGATATTTTGGGATGGTTTTGGATGGTTTAGTTTTGGTTTGGTTTTCAGGACTGTTGAGTCTGGGTGATAAGATGGGTTGCATGACTGTTGAGTCATGGCAACGAGGTTGGTCTCGGTGTGAGACGAAATTGTTTATGAGATGAAATGGTAGCGAATACGAGATGGTATTCGTGAGATGGTAGCGAATACGAGAAGGTATTCATGAGCAAGAATGAGGTTGATTAATGTCTGGTTGGGACATGTAAGGTAACGAACATAATGGAGGTATGATTGGTATTTTAGTACATGTTGGGATTACATTCGCTTAAAGATAAGTTGCTGTTTTATCATGGTTTTGATAAATAACTTTGCTTTCTGCAATGAGCCTTTTTATACCTACCTTTTTATGAGCTACATATCATATTTTCCCGTACTTGCTGAGTACATCATTGTACTCAAACTTGCATTATTATTTCATCATCAGCAACAGGAGAAGATTACTATGAAGACCAGGTGGAGCATTAGGCGTGTAATCTGTCCTCAACCTTGCCTGTGGGAATGGAGCAGAGATGCTGCTGCTGCTGCTTAGATTGCTTCCGCATTAGTTAGAAGACTTCCGCTTTTAGAATAAAGACTTTCGCTGCTTGAATAAAGACTTCCGCTGTTAGATTAAGACTTCCGCTGTTAGTATGAGTCCAAGACTCATGAGACATTGTAATAAAACCCTGTTATTTGTGGTAATATATAATCTTAATTCAGTTTGTGGAACATATGTGTATGTGTGATGAACATCCTGGGCACACATATGCATCAGTTCTCGGTTCCATGGTTTTCCACAGAATTGAGGGCGTCACACACCATGACTTAGCCGCGGGAGTTCTCATCTCACAACCACACAGACTAGTCCGCCTCAGAACGGACTAGCCCGAACTCACACAGGGGCTCTTTGTCCGGGTGAAAACGGACTAGTCTGGCTTGCCCGGACTAGTCCGACCACTGAGGCGGACAAGTCCGGTCTACCAGGACTTAGTCCCAAAACAGACAAGTCCGAACTCAGTCAGGAACTCTTAGTCCGCCCCAGAACAGACTAAGCCGTAGGACTTCCGGACTAGTCCAGCCTATTGCCCGGACAAGTCCGGCCTACCCGAGTTTACCTCACTAGCACTCTCCACTAAGGATTCGACACTTCTAACGCTTTGAGCTCTCTTCTATGATCTCAAAGCACTTGACACACACACTCTCACTCTTACATGGCTAGCCTACTAAAGACTCAAATGAAACCCTAATTTCTACTCTTCGAGTCTTCAACGCCGTTCTTCATCCTTTTCCTTTTTGAGAGTTTAGGTGTCCACCTTGGAAATATCCTGTGCTTATGATCATCTCAGCTCATTAGTCTCTTAATTGTCGTCATCAATCATCCAAAACCCACGGGGATACCTAGATGCACTTACAATCTCCCCCTTTTTGGTGATTGATGACAACACATTAAGTTTCAACATAAGAGGTAAAAATTTGATTTTCATAACAAGTGTGTGTATGCATAACTCCCCCTAGATGTATGCAATAGTAGAAGAGGGGAGTTGACATACATTCACATGTTATGGTGGGGTGCCTACGTGTTGTGCTAAAAAATGTGATAAGACAATAAAACATAGCAAAGGGCAACAATGATCAAATATAAGCCATAAGATCCACACATAGTCTTACACAAGAGAGACACAATGCATAAAACATAGATAGTCATGTCCAAGGATCTATTACAAGACCAGAAGATGATAAAAGAGACATCCTCTTCCATCTCTCCCCCTTTGGCATAAAGGTACCAAAAAGGAAAAAAGGAAGAAGATACGCCTAAGTCTACTCGTCATCTTCATCGTCTTCTTCTTCATCGCCACCTTCATCGCTCTCCGTGGCCTCCGTATCATCTTCCTCATCATCGACGGCGGTGGGTGGAGGCATGGCCTTGGAAGAGCTTCCATCTTCCCTGAACTGGGTGAGCTCATCAGCGATGAATTCTGGATAAGGAGTGAGCTCCTCATCACTCTCCTCGAGAGGAGACATAGGCAACTCAAGCTTGTCGCACACAGCCTTGAGGTACTTCTCCTGACGCCTCTCTATGCGTCGAGTCTGGACCTCCACACGCCGATAGGAGGCAAATAGCGTGTTGAAGCACTTGAAGAATCCGCTCACCGACTGCGGAGGAGGAGGAGGTGATGAGGGGGCTACTGAGCTAGGAGGAGCCGTTGAGCTGGAAGGAGGTTTAGCCTTTTTTCCTTCTGGAAGGTTCTGGCATAATCGGGTGCAGCTGAGGACGGAGAGGTCGATGAGTCACATCCTTGATGAAGACAAGCCCCGACACCTTCTAAATTAAGCACATGATATATGGTGCATACCCACATGAGCGGTTGGGAGTGTGAGAGATGTGGGAGATGTCGTCATAGATGTGTTCAACGAGGTTGAGCTTCTCTTCACCATCAATCAACAAGAGGAGATGCCTTAAGTTTCCTTGAATCACCCGTGCATCGCCATCCTTAGGGGCAATAGTTCTCCTCAAAATCCGGTTGAGGAAGCTATAGAATGGCTTGATGTTCATAGCAAGCCTGGCCTCATAGGGAACATGACTAGGATACATGTAGTCAAGCTGATCCCTATCCACTGCCTTGAGGTTGGAAATGATAATCTCATGGTCGAGGTGCTCCTCAAGGCCAAGTGTCCGAACAAATTCCTCATATGTGGCTGAGTACTGCTCTCCATGAGCCATCCAAGTGATTTTCCGATCACCGTAGGTGGAGAAGTATACGGTGGTGTAAAATTGCACAATCACTTTGATGTTCCAATCATACATGAAGCCCATGATTTTCTTAATTCCATGGCTCTCTGCGGCTTAAATCACGACATCAAAGGCTTTATGCTTCCTTTTGACCATGTAGTCCCAATCCACCCATTGAGCTTGAGCGACTTGAGTCTTCATCTTCAAGTATACCAGGCGGTAGTGGTCGCAGTGGAAGTCACACCAAAACCTAGGGTTGGCTGTGTGCTTCTCATAGTCATAGACTTTATCCATTCTCAGCCTTCTCGCCTTCTCAACACCCTTTCCTTTGAAAACATATGCCGGATTGTTGGGCTCTCGGTTTGGATCTCTAGCAGGGGCAGCCATCTTTAGGGGACCGATGGGCTTCGGTTGCCCCTTTTTCGTGATTACTATGCCTCCTGCCCTCTTTGTCGGTGCCTTGGCAGTTGCCTTTTTGTTCTTGGGCTCCTCAGGAAGTGGAGCCTTGCCATTCTTCGGGTCACAAAGAACCCTACCCTTGGGTTCTTTCTCCTATTTTTCCCGCTCTTTCTCTCCCAAAGTGGCCAGCCTCTTCCTCTTGGGCTCTACGGCACTTGCAGCCTGGGAGCTATGGGCTTCACATTCAGCCCTTTTCTTCTTCCGTTGATCCTCCAAGGATTCTTCAACGAATTTGGCAATCTGTGCCTGCTCGTCGAGATCATGTCTCTTCTTTGTTCTTGCCTCTCGAATGACGGCATCCTTAGCCGCTTGGGGCTCCTTTGCCACCCTCTCTTCAGCAATGCGCCGATGGAGGGCTTGTCAAGCCTCCTCGGCCGCGGGACTTGCAAGAGGAGAGCTTTGGTTGGAGTCCGACATATTGCCTGAGAAACAAGAGATAAGAGGTCAAGGAAGTGGAATATTGCGAAAGAATTCACTAAAAATTGGCTAAAGTTGGGGTTTGTCATATGTAGGCTAGACTTGTCTATTAAGGGGCCGGACTAGTCTGCCCGAGAACAGAATTTTCCGCCCAGAAACCGGACTAGTTTGGGTTACACAGGAAGAACCCTAACCCTAACGATTTTTTCACAAAAACTTCCAATCAAGTTGCAATATTCCTAGGCTACGATCGCAATGACATTAGGAACAACATTTGTGAAGAGGTTTCTAGCAAAAACCGAAGAATAAAGAAAAGGAAGGATTTATGGGTAGGTCAAGAATACCTCTTCAAATCTCCAAATGTGATGAAATCGGAGGCGAAACTTGAGCAACGAAGCACGGGGAAGATTTTCCGCACTCCTTAGGGCTCCAATCCGTGAATTGGATGAGATTTTTGGTGGAGAAAATCAAAAATCGCCGATGGGGCGGTTCCCGCTTAGAGAGTGAGAGAGAGAGAGTTGAAAGTGAGGATAGAGGGGGGTCTGGCCGACCCTCGGAGGTTAAGTCCCCAGGGGCCGGACTAGTCCGGCCTGATGCACGGACAAGTCCGGTAGACGGACTAGAGCCGGACTTCTCCGGTGCCAGACTTGTCCGGCCCCCCAGGCGGACTAGTCCGGTTTGGACTTGTCCGCTGAGAAGTCTGACCTAGACAGCCCGGACTTGTCCGGCCCATGGGTGGACTAGTATGGCTATAAGCTGAAATTTCATATGACTTGAATTTTAGCTCAAGAATATGATCCTTTTTGGAAAGTTTTTGCAAATATATCTGACAAACATGGTCAGTAAGCTTACATCAATCAAACAATGACCATATTTGACAAAGAATCCTTTTGAACATAGTTTTCATAGAGTAAGAGAGATTAGGGTAGAGTTTTGAAAGCATGCGATTTTTGAAGTTTATATATATGTAAGAAATAGATGTGCACGACTCAAGCAACGTTTCAAAAATCTAGGATATCTAGTTCACTCCTTAGGTCACAAAAATGTTTCTCATCAAGGGGTTTGGTGAAAATATCCTCCAATTGCTTCTCACTTCTAACATGAGAGATAACGATATCTCCATTGATAGAGTGATCTCACAAGAAATGGTGACGGATATCAATGTGTTTGGTTCTAGAATGCTCCACGGGATTGTGAGCAATCTTGATGGCACTCTCATTGTCACATAGGAGTGGAATATGGCTCAAGGTGTAACCATAGTCCCTAAGAGTTTGTGGCATCCGTGCACAACTCCTGGCTGCGACGTACTCCGCTTCGGCTGTGGATAAGGCAATGGAGTTTTGTTTCTTTGAAGACCACAAAAGCAAGGACCTACCAAGGAATTGGCAAGTCCCGGACGTGCTCTTCCTATCTGCCTTACAACCGGCATAATCGGCATCATAGTATCCGATGAGATTGAACTTGGATCCCTTGGGATACCAAAGTCCTAGGTTAGGAGTGTGAACCGAATATCTAAGAATCCTCTTAACGGATGTCAAGTGACACTCCTTAGGAGCGGCTTGGAACCGTGCACACATACACACACTAAGCATTATGTCGGGCCTAGATGCAGAAAGGTAAAGCAAGGAACCTATCATGGAACGAAATACCTTTTGGTCCACACTTGGACCATCTTCATTGAGGTCAAGGTGTCCGTTGGTTCCCATTGGAATCTTGATGGGTTTGGCTTTGTCCATGTCAATCCTCTTGAGTATGTCTTGAGTATACTTGGTTTGACTTATGAATGTTCCTTCCTTAAGTTGTTTGACTTGAAATCCTAGGAAGAACTTTACTTCCCCCATCATTTACATATCAAACCTTTCTGTCGAAGTGTAGCTGTCGACACTTCCCCCGGGCCTGCTCAGAGCAGCCCGCAGAGGTTCTTTTTTGGAGGGGCTAGTCCTCTCGAAGGGTCTCACGCGTTGGACGAAGGAAGGAGATGAATGACACAAGGATTTTTACGTGGTTTGGGCCTCCGGAGCGTAAAACCCTACGTCCATGGGAGCAGTGTTGCTCGATGTATTGCTTGAAGCTTAGAACCGTAGTTCAAAGCTTGGGGGTGAACTTAGATGTCTAACTGAGCGCTAGAGGGAGCTGAACTCGTTGGAGTTTGAACCCTTTACAACGTTTGCCTACCCGACCCTTTTATAGTCCAAGGATCGGGCGGCTTACAAAGTGGGCCCCGGAGCCCGACAGGTGGCCCCGGGGCGATTTCCTGCCATCTACCGTATCCTGCAGTGAATGCTGGTAGTTGTCTCTGGCGGTAGCTTCTTAGCCTTCATCCTGCCGTTCTGCCCGCACTGTAAGCTAGGCGTAGTGGTTGATGATGGCAGGGCGGTAGGGCATGTCTTGTCGCTGTATATACTGGTCTATAGCTCCTGACACTGCACGCCTGTCTTGACTGTAACTGGTCACAGTGCCTCCTGACAGACAGCCATGCACCACGTCTCCGCGTCTTGGGAAGGCGCAGGTCTTGAATGTCTTGTACGAACAAAGCATGGCGCGCCTTTACTCCCGCTGCCTACCGCGCCGGGGCGGGCAGCGCGACTCTGCTGGCCACGTCGCGGGCCCGGAGCTCACCTCTGAGGAGAGGGGAGGTCCGGCCCCGCTGTACACATGGCGCCTTCGGATCTTGTCCTTGCGTAGGGGGCGAGGTTCGGCTCTGCTGTCCACGTGGCAAGCCCGAAGCTCCTCTCTGAGGAGAGGGGAGGTCCGGCCCCGCTGGACACATGGGTCCTTCGGAGCTCCCCTGTGGAGGGGGCGAGGTCTGGCTCCTCTGGCCACGTGGCGGGCCCGAAGCTATCCTGTGAGGAGAGGGGAGCTTCGGCCCCACCGGACACGTGGCGCCTTCGGAGCTCACCCCTGCGGAGGGGAGGAGGTCCGGCTCTTCTGGCCACGTGGCGGGCTTGGAGCTCTCCTCTGAGGAGAGGGGGAGCTCCGGCCCCGCTGGACACATGGCGCCTTCAGAGCTCACCCCCGTGGAGGGGGGGAGGTCCATATATTCTGGCCACGTGGTAGGCCCGGAGCTCTCCTCTGAGGAGAGGGGGATCTCCGGCCCCGCTGGACACATGGCGCCTTCGGAGCTCACCCCCGCGGAGGGGGGGGGGGGAGGTCCGGCTCCGCCGCCCACGTGGAAGGCCCGGAGGTCTCCTCTGAGGAGAGGGGAGCCCCGGCCCTGCTGGACACGTGGCGCCCTCAGAGCTCACCCCTACAGAGGGGCGAGGTCCTTAGGCGGTTTTCTCCTGTGCGCGGGGGTACCCAGTATTGAGGGTACTGACAGTGGCCCCCAGGCCCACCTCGGGGAGATAACGATCCCGGGGTGGGTCCTTCACCTTTTCTACCCCGTGCACTTTCTTCAAACTTCTTTGTACCGTTGCTTGGGCAAGGGAAAGGTCGTGGGGACTTGACTCTTGCTTTGAAAGTTGTTTTAACCGCGGCGGTTCCCAAGGCTGCCATTACTGCACGTCGCAGCGCCTTGTCAAGAACCTCCGGGTTGCCCGCCTGAGGGATTGACTTCTTGGCCCATCGCTTCTGTAGGACGGTTTAGGCCCTCTTGTCATAGTTGCTGGGGCTTGGACCTGGGGTGTCTGCCTCGAGCGGCGCATACAAAGCGTTTCGAATCGCCTCTGGGAGGTTTAAAGGGGATTCCTTTTACATCGCAGGCTTCCCTTTGCACATCTCCCTACGCCTGAGCCTTCCAGATTCTTCCGTGCGCCCAAGCCTTCTCTGCCTTCCAAGTTCTTGCCCCTTCGTCTTCGATGGCTTCCAGCATGCCTCCGCCGTGCATCACCCGGACAAAGGATCTTGGGTCGGTGCGCAAGCTTCTGGGATGGCACTCGGAAGAGCAGAGGCCTTGTCTTCGGCGGGGATCTCTTCCCCTACGACTAGAGAGAGGGGAGACTGTCCTCTTCATCGCCTACGCCTTGGCGGGGTTCGTCCCGCCGATTTCTTCCTTCTTCATGACTCTTCTGGAGACTTACGGTATCTAGCTTCATCACCTCTCCCTGAACTCCTTCGCTCTAGCTGCCGTCTTCATGCACTTCTGCGAGATGTTTGTGGGGGTGCGTGCCTCGGTGACGCTCTTCCGACGCTTCTTCTTGCTGCGGACAACTGGGCGTGGCTCGAAGAACCAGCTAGGAGCCTACCACTTCCAGCACCGCTGCAAGGATCCGAAGGTCTCCAGGTACCTTCTGCCCTTCAGTGCCTCGAGGTGGGAAGGCTGGAGGGATGACTGAATGATTGTGAAGACTGATGAGCATGATTGCCTCCAGTTGCCGACTGAGGGTCCATCCACCGGGCGCCGCTTCTAGGAGGAGAGCCCGGAGCTGGAGCCGGAGTACGCGCCAGTCCTGGAGCGGATCCAGTTCCTGGCAGAGCAGGGGCTGACATCCCTGATGGTTCTGGCGGACTTCTTGTCGCATCGCCTTGCGCCACTTCAGCAGCGCAATCGCCCGACGTGGTACTACACCGGCATACACGACTGCACCAAACTGGAGACAGGCTTAGGCTCTAACCCGTCCGACAAAATGCTGAGGGAGATTCTGATGAGGGTAAGCATCGACTTTCTTGATGACCGCTCCCTCACAGTTCCAGCTTCCTGCCTCCCCCTCTCCTTGGAGCCGACATGGAGGTCGGAGCTGCTGCGGGAGTTGCCGACCTTGGACGATATTAGTATCGCCGTGCGCCAGGTCGATGATGCTTCCCAGGGGATCTCGATCTCCGAGGTTGACCGCTCCAAAGAACGGCGCGAGAGGTCGGCCGATGCCCAACCCGTGCCGAGGAGCGACAGAGCTCAGACTGTCGATGACAGGGCCCGGTCCCGAGCACGGGGCCATGCCGCCTCGCCCGGGAATCACATTGGTTGGTGCCGTATTATGCGGCACCCAACAACACACAAATAAGGAACACTGTATTACATAAATCAAAAGCGGAAGCTTACAAACGTTCTTTGTAAATAATTTACATAAAATAGCTACAACGGAAGGCTATAAGCAACTCACGTTGAATAACTAGTGAGCACCCGAGAAGAGGTCCAGCCCGCGGACTCCTCTCGCTAGCAACACAAAGACATGGCAGCGGCTAGGTCCTCCATTTGAAATATGACTCGGAAGTCTCTGAGTCTCACAGGACAACCTTCTTTATATGCGTCGATATTAACCTGCAAAACTAGTCATATAGCAAGAGTGAACACAAAGGCTCAGCAAGACTTAACCGTCTCTCCTAAGACATGCAACTCTACATGAAAGTAACCTAAGATTTAAACATGTCATTTGCGAAAAGACTCGCCTACGAGTTCATCCTTAACTTTCAGATTTTAGCCATCATAGTAGTGACCTTGCGCCCAGCAACATTGGAACTCCAAATCAAACAATAAACTCTTCATTCTAATGTTACTTGTCCCAAGGTGGAAAATAACTTTAGTTTGCTCTATCTCTACTTCAAACAGGGTTTTCATGCAATTTACAATAATCATAACAGCAATTAAAACTTTGCAAACTGTTTCCACACAAGTTGATTACTACGTCACAACATGGGAGCAAGCGGTACTCAATAACCGCGAGGGACGGTGATTCGAATCAAACACTGACCGGATAGCTCAACACATACGCCCGCCTATGAAGACCAAAATCTGGCATCCTTCATTACGTCGTATGTGGCAACCTTTCGCAGGACACTCGACTGTAGAACCGGTCGCGCCATCTCGGGCTCATAGGTCTAACGAGACAATGTGGTATGCCTCTACAATCCAGTTAACCTGGTACATCGGTTTCCTAGTTCCCATATAGCAGTAAGCATCCGGTACACAACTCAATACTTGCTCCTGGATGTATCACACGCATCGGTCCTTAACCGACACAGGCAGAGCTACTCGACCAAGACCTCGTCTTGTCGCTGCCTACCCTCCTGCCCGGTCTCATCCTTAGAAATGTAAACTTTAGTTCGCCTCTTTTCCAATCACACTTATGTAATCCTGAACTATAACTCGCGAGTAGATTCCAACTACTCGTCTTCTACCGGAGGTCCTAGCCTATTTAGCATGGCTTTATTCTACAGTGATGACACCTTTCTACCCTTGACCCCAGGGTTCATTTTGGTCATGCAAGTGGAGTATAAAACATCCTTGACCTAATGCACATACAAACTTTAACCCATGGTAGTGAACAAAGTAAAAACTTTATAAAACAACTTAAATGCCAACCGGGGCTTGCCTTGGTTTTGCAGGTGGCTAAAGTCAGATAATTGTGAAGTTAGTTGCTGATATCTTGAAGCTTAATCACTGCCTTCTTGCTCCTTGATCCAAGCTTCACTTTTCCTCCACTTTTCCATGTTTAATCACTACACGTTATGAATACGCATATATGTTTAATTGTAAAGCTTTTGCTAACACGTTCTAAAGACAAGTTTAAAATTGGAACTCTGTTTAAGAATTTAAAATGACACTGGTGCTAGTGGTTTGGGTTTGGGTTGAAGTACTATGATCAAGTGATAAGTGGGGTTCATCACTTGGTGGTGATCACTTAATGAAGTTGAACAGAACATTACTGATCCAGGGCTCCAATGGAGCTGGAAATTTTCTTGTGAGTTCCTTGTCACGAGAAAGTCATCTGGACCAAAATTTAGAATTTTTCAATGAATAGATCACTCAGAACAAATATCTAAGAATTTAGGCAAAAAAGAATTAATTCTGAATAAACTTGCACTTTCATGAAAATTCAAGTGAACTACAATTTAAAACATAGATCAGGGAGCATTAATGAATTTTCCTAGGATTTTTGGAGCTAAGAACTGCCCAGAACTGAATTTCCAAGTTTTGGAAATTCTCTGAAATTGTTTCTGTATTCATTTGAATACAGAAACTTGAAATCAGAATTATCCTAAATAAATAAACTCCAAATGAGCTGAAACTTTTACAGGAGTGTCCTAACATCCTAAAGAATACTCTGGAAAAATTTGAGGATTTTTGTATGAACCAAACTCCCCCTAAAATTCTTTTGCTAAAAAGATTTAAAGAATTTTCCAGAATTTTCTATTGGTTTTCGTACAAATTGGGTTGCATATTTGGATAGAATTTTTCATCCTTAATCCAACCCAATTTGAATCACTAATTTTGGAGCTTCCTAGAAAAAGTTATGGAGTTCCAAAGTTTAAACTGAATTTGGAAATTCAAATAAACCAGTAAATGTTAAAACTCTGACCGTGGGTCCCGGTACACGTGTCAACCGGTGAAACCAAGCCACACGGGGCCACAGGACCTTTCCGCAGCCACAAGGGATCTCGGAGCCGCAGCAGATCAGTAACTTTAAATTTTCACCACTGACACGCGGGACCCGCCCGACCTTCTTCCTCCTCGGGCTGTTTCCTCTCCCGCGTTGCCCCCTCGCCGGAATCCCACCAGAGCTCACCGGAGTCAGCTTCCCGGCCGCCTCTTGGCTCGGTACTCGCCGTCTGGGGGTTTGCAGCTACGAGAAAGCCATTGGTGCGGTGCTCTCGGGCTGCCGGTGACCGGAAGTAGGCCGGCGACATGCGGCGGCATTTGGTGAAGCTCGGCGCCGTCGCCCGGCCCTTATAGCCCGCCAAAAGCTCAACCGAACTGCCCAAAAGCACCAGTGGAGGATGGGCTAGCTCGGCATGGCCTCAACATGGCTCGGAAACGGCAGAAATCCGGTTGTCACCGTGCGCCCGCGCGGCCCCGCCATGACCGTCGCTAGGAAATCTTGAAATGGGCCGCTAACACGGTGTTTCAAGCTAGTGTTGTGAAGGAAAATCGATCGCCATCGAGTCTAGATCATCTGTGCACAGTTTAGGGAACTAAAGACTAGAATTGAGTGGGAATTTAGAGGTTTCATACCGAGAGGTCCGTGGAGGTGTTCCGGGGGAAAAACGGCAAATTCAGCCGCTAGGTTCACGGCTTGCTCCAAGTTTTGGATGGAAGTAGCACCAAGGTAGGACGCTCCCGTGGCCATGCTTGCTTGGCTGTGAAAGTCTCTGTGGAGAGCTGTCCACAGTGCCCGATCGCTGGCTTTGTTTTAAGTCGCCGCGGAGGAGCCGTTCTTGGGCTAGGGGACCCGTAACTCGGGCTGTTCTTGTGCTGAGGGAGGGGAGGACCAGCGCACCCTGCTGTGTGGCAGCCCGGAGTGGAGGTGAGCGCGAAGTTTCACCGGTTCCCGGCTGTTTTCAGAGTCGGCGGCGAGCTGCTGATGGCTGTTCTTGCGCGAGGGGGAAAAACAACGAACCGTGGCTCGGTCATTGGAAATGGATCACGCCGAGGGGTAAGGGAGCCCATGAGCAGCTCTCCAGCGCTGCTCAACTCGGTGGGGAGGTGGCAGCAATTTTGTTCTCGCTGGCGCTCGGAGACCGCTCGGCAGCTCGGGTGAGAAACTGAGAATTTGCTTCGAGTGCAAGTTTAGATGGCACTATGACATGTGGGGTCCACCCCTGTTCCTCCCAAAAGATCTCCCAATTTTTGGCACAGTGCAAACTTCACTCATGTGGAGCTCAAATTTGAAACCCATTTGCCACATTGACATGTTTTACCTCAGTTTCAAATTTGAAATTCAAATTTCAATGGAATTCACAAGTATCTTTGATATACATATCATAGCACCTCCAAATTTCTTTCAAAATTTGTCTTCCTCATAATTTGGACCTGAAGAATTCAAATATGCCATCTGATTTTTGAGTTGGCCATTGCAAATACAACTTCTTAAACAACAGTTTGAATTTCCTTTTTGGAAATGGCCTTCTTTTCTTTGAAGTGAACCCTTTAGTTCAAACTGAATTTAAAGTCCTCTTGCACATGCCAACAGTTATATGATTAAACAAAAGTTTTTGCAAGTCCCATTTCTTGGATTTAAACTCAACTTTATTCACAGCTCAAGTTTTCCATTTACAAGTTTTTGTGACTTTTACATTCCTCCCCCCTTAAAAAGAACCTCATCCCGAGATTCAGGATTAAGGACAATGCGGGGAGGATGACTACCGAACATAAGCCTCTAATAACTCCGGATGATTGTGTTGTAAATACTCCTCACTTTCCCATGTAGCTTCTTCGGACGTGTGATTTTCCCATAGCACCTTGAAAATCGCAGCGTCCGGTTTCTGGTCTCGCGAGTCTTTTCATCAATTATCCGGGTTGGATGCTCAACATAAGTAAGGTCCGGCTTCAGATCTGCTATGCCTTCCGTGAGAATCTCCGTTGGAACTTTCAAACACTTCCGCAACTGAGATATGTGGAAGACGTTATGAACTTTGGCTAAGGCTGCTGGTAACTCCTAACGATATGCCACGGGTCAACATCTTTCACTGATGATGAAGGGACCGATAAAACGCGGAGCTAATTTTCCTTTTACTCTGAATCGGTGAATTTTCTTCATAGGAGATACGCGGAGGTATACGTGGTTCCCAACATGGAAATCTAGAGGACGTCGTCTCCTATCCGCATAGCTCTTTTGTCTGGACTGAGCGGCTTTAAGATTTGCTTGAATAAGCCTTACCCGCTCTTCAGCTTCATTTACGAGATCAATCCCGTAAATTATCCTCTCGCCAGATTCACACCAGTTCAAGGGTGTGCGGCACTTCCGGCCGTAGAGAGCTTCATAAGGTGCCATTTTTATGCTCGTTTGATAACCGTTGTTATACGAGAACTCCGCCAACGGTAAGTGATCATCCTAGCTCTTACCGTGGTGGATGGCACACACCCTTAGCATATCTTCAAGTATTTGATTCACCCTCTCAGTTTGCCCATCGGTTTGAGGGTGATACGCGGAGCTTCGAATCAATTTGGTTTCCAAGGATCCGTGTAGCTGTTCCCAGAAACGGGCTACAAACAGCGGTCCTCTGTCGGACACAATGGTACGGGGAACTCCGTGTAAGCATAAGATTCGTGCTATGTATAACTCCGCATACTGCTTGGTGCTGTATTTGGTATGCACCAGAATGAAACGTGCTGATTTGGTTAATCAGTCAACGACTACCCAAATCGAATCATGGTAATGGGAGGTCACCGCAACCCGACGATGAAATCCATACTCAAGTCTTCCCACTTCCATGCCGGTATTTGTAGTGGTTGCAGCAGGCCCGACATCTTCACGTGGTCGGCCTTAACTCTTCGACACGTATCACATTCTGAAACGTATTTTGCAACTTCACGTTTCATACGTGTCCACCAAAACTTCTTACGGAGGTCTTGGTACATTTTATTGCTGCCCGGATGAATAGAAAATTTGGATAAGTGAGCGTCATCTAAAATTTTCTTCCGCAGCCTCATGTCACGGGGTACGACTATCCGGTCCTTGAACCATAAGGTATCTTCATCATCTAACCGGAAACATTTCATGTCCCCGTTCTTCAACCTCCTTTTGATATGAGCCATGCCCTTGTCTTTCTTTTGAGCTTTCATAACCTCCTCTCTTATTGTGGGTATGAGAGCTACATTATTTAGAGCCCCATATGGAACCAAGTAGAGACTTGGTTCTTCCTCTTGTATCGGTGTAATGATCAGGTTATGAACATGAGACTTCCGGCTGAGTGCATCGGCAACAACATTTGCCATGCCCGGATGATAATGAATTTCAATCTCATAGTCTTTGATCAGCTCCAACCATCACCGTTGTCGCATATTCAACTCTTTTTGAGTGAATATGTACTTCAAGTTTTTGTGGTTGGTGTAGAGATGAACCAGATTTCCCAATATGTAATGTCTCCACATCTTCAAAGCTAATACCACGGCAGCAAGCTCGAGATCATGAGTTGGATAATGTTGCTCATGATTCCGTAATTGCCGTGATCCATATGCGACCACGCGTCCTCCTTGCATGAGTACACAACCAAGTCCAATGCCGGATGCATCACAACAAATATCAAAGGGCTTGGTTGTATTCGGTTGAGCTAAAACCGGGGCTGTTGTGAGGTGTTTCACCAACGCTTGAAAAGCTTCCTCACTTGACTTGCTCCAATCATATTTGATGCCCTTTTTCAGTAGCTCCGTCATAGGTTTGGAGATTTTTGAGAAGCCCGGGATGAACCTCCGATAATATCCCGCCAAATCTAAGAAGCTACGAACTTCATGGACTGATGTTGGAGACTTCCATTTCAGAACTTGCTCAATCTTGCTTGGATCAACAGCAATGCCTTCCGCTGAAATAATATGTCCAAGAAATGGCACTTGGTTGATCCAGAATTCACATTTACTAAACTTTGCATAGAGCTTGTAATCTCTCAGTCGTTGGAGCACAATATGCAAATGCTTAGCGTGTTCCTCTTCTGATTTGGAATAGACCAAGATGTCATCGATGAATACCACGACGAACTGATCCAGCCCCGGCATGAACACCGAGTTCATAAGATACATAAAGTGAGCTGGAGCATTGGTCAACCCAAATGACATGACAAGATACTCATAGAGTCCACATCTTGTCGAGAATTCTGTTTTCGGGATATCTTCCGCTCGAATCTTGATTCGATGATATCCCGACCTTAAGTCCATCTTGGAGAAGACTTTAGCACCCACTAGCTGATCGAAGAGAATATCAATTCTTGGTAGTGGATACTTGTTCTTTATTGTCACAGCATTTAAAGGAGAATAATCAACGCATAACCTCAGTGTCTCATCCTTTTTCTTCACAAATAAAGCTGAGAAACCCCATGGTGATGAACCTGGACGAATGAACCCCTTGTCCATCAGATATTCGAGTTGCTCCTTCAATTCTTCTAGTTCATTCAGAGCCATTTTGTATGGTCTCCGAAAGATCGGCGTGGTTCCCGGTATCAACTCTATTTTGAATTTCACCTCGCGCTCAGGTGGTAAGCCTGGAAGATCTTCGGGAAACACGTCTGGATATTCATGGACTACCAGAATGTCTTCTAACTTGCAAGCCTCGGCATTACATACTTCCGGGTCTTTGGAAACCGCTTTGCTGAGATACAATGTTTGACGCCCGTGAAGTGGAGAGTCTAAGTGAACACTCCTGTTCTCGATGTCCAGAACAGACTTATGGAAGGTCAACCATGATATTCCTAATATGGGATTGATTCCTTGGTCTTCGAGAATAATGAGGGTGGTAGGATAAATTCTTCCACCAAAACAAAGTGGTGCTCTAGAAATGACTTCATTAGTCGATATGTCTCCACCTGGTGAATGAATAAGGTAAGAACCTTTTGTGGTAGTTGTGGAGATTTGATCCCGAATCACCATTGCCATGCTAATGAAGTTATGTGTTGCACCAGAGTCAAATAAAATGACAACCGGCTTGTCATTTAATGTGAACCTGCCCGCAAGAACTGAACCTCCTTTGGACAGATCATCGACTGACACATAATTAACAGTTCCCACTTTGGACATAGCTTTTCCTTGCTGTCCAAGATCACTCTTTGGAACTGGACCCGCAGACATAATGTTGCTGCTCAGTTCAGTTGCTTCATTGATGTTGAGTTCATTGTCAATATGAAGTGGGACACCACTCAGTTCAGCTGAGAAATCACCGGGATCATCTTCAACATCTTGAGGGAAATAACATTCTGGTGCATCTTGTTGATACTGAGGTGCATGAGAAATAAGTTGCTGCTGCAGTGGAGGTGAATAAAACCTCTGGGGAGTAGAAGAGTCGTCATACTCCCAGAATGACTGCACTTCTTGTGGGACCTCTCGACTGGAAGGTGAACGGATTACCAACCGATACTTCCGAGGCAGATAATTGCATTCATCCTGTGATGAGTCCCTCTCCCTCTTTTCTTTAAGGTAGAGATTGGAATAATATTCCTGAGTGATAGCACAGCTAACAAACTCATCAAAATTCTCTTGGCTAACTTGAGCCAATTCACATCGCAGCCTAGCAGTCAGCCCTCGATAAAAATGATAACCCCTCATGGATGGTGATTTCACATAATCAGGGACATATTGAGCTAAGCTTTTGAATTCCTTCGCATACTCAACAACACTCATTTCTCCTTGCTTTAGATTCCAGAATTCATCCCGACTTGTTTGCATTACGCCCGCAGGGACGAAACGAGCTTGAAATGCATCCTGGAACTCCGCCCATGTGACATGATGCCCTGCTGGTTGGATAGCAAGGTATTCTGCCCGCCATGCTCCAGCAAAGCCGTAAAGACATGGCAGCGGCTAGGTCCTCCATTTGAAATATGACTCGGAAGTCTCTGAGTCTCACAGGACAACCTTCTTTATATGCGTCGATATTAACCTGCAAAACTAGTCATATAGCAAGAGTGAACACAAAGGCTCAGCAAGACTTAACCGTCTCTCCTAAGACATGCAACTCTACATGAAAGTAACCTAAGATTTAAACATGTCATTTGCGAAAAGACTCGCCTACGAGTTCATCCTTAACTTTCAGATTTTAGCCATCATAGTAGTGACCTTGCGCCCAGCAACATTGGAACTCCAAATCAAACAATAAACTCTTCATTCTAATGTTACTTGTCCCAAGGTGGAAAATAACTTTAGTTTGCTCTATCTCTACTTCAAACAGGGTTTTCATGCAATTTACAATAATCATAACAGCAATTAAAACTTTGCAAACTGTTTCCACACAAGTTGATTACTACGTCACAACATGGGAGCAAGCGGTACTCAATAACCGCGAGGGACGGTGATTCGAATCAAACACTGACCGGATAGCTCAACACATACGCCCGCCTATGAAGACCAAAATCTGGCATCCTTCATTACGTCGTATGTGGCAACCTTTCGCAGGACACTCGACTGTAGAACCGGTCGCGCCATCTCGGGCTCATAGGTCTAACGAGACAATGTGGTATGCCTCTACAATCCAGTTAACCTGGTACATCGGTTTCCTAGTTCCCATATAGCAGTAAGCATCCGGTACACAACTCAATACTTGCTCCTGGATGTATCACACGCATCGGTCCTTAACCGACACAGGCAGAGCTACTCGACCAAGACCTCGTCTTGTCGCTGCCTACCCTCCTGCCCGGTCTCATCCTTAGAAATGTAAACTTTAGTTTGCCTCTTTTCCAATCACACTTATGTAATCCTGAACTATAACTCGCGAGTAGATTCCAACTACTCGTCTTCTACCGGAGGTCCTAGCCTATTTAGCATGGCTTTATTCTACAGTGATGACACCTTTCTACCCTTGACCCCAGGGTTCATTTTGGTCATGCAAGTGGAGTATAAAACATCCTTGACCTAATGCACATACAAACTTTAACCCATGGTAGTGAACAAAGTAAAAACTTTATAAAACAACTTAAATGCCAACCGGGGCTTGCCTTGGTTTTGCAGGTGGCTAAAGTCAGATAATTGTGAAGTTAGTTGCTGATATCTTGAAGCTTAATCACTGCCTTCTTGCTCCTTGATCCAAGCTTCACTTTTCCTCCACTTTTCCATGTTTAATCACTACACGTTATGAATACGCATATATGTTTAATTGTAAAGCTTTTGCTAACACGTTCTAAAGACAAGTTTAAAATTGGAACTCTGTTTAAGAATTTAAAATGACACTGGTGCTAGTGGTTTGGGTTTGGGTTGAAGTACTATGATCAAGTGATAAGTGGGGTTCATCACTTGGTGGTGATCACTTAATGAAGTTGAACAGAACATTACTGATCCAGGGCTCCAATGGAGCTGGAAATTTTCTTGTGAGTTCCTTGTCACGAGAAAGTCATCTGGACCAAAATTTAGAATTTTTCAATGAATAGATCACTCAGAACAAATATCTAAGAATTTAGGCAAAAAAGAATTAATTCTGAATAAACTTGCACTTTCATGAAAATTCAAGTGAACTACAATTTAAAACATAGATCAGGGAGCATTAATGAATTTTCCTAGGATTTTTGGAGCTAAGAACTGCCCAGAACTGAATTTCCAAGTTTTGGAAATTCTCTGAAATTGTTTCTGTATTCATTTGAATACAGAAACTTGAAATCAGAATTATCCTAAATAAATAAACTCCAAATGAGCTGAAACTTTTACAGGAGTGTCCTAACATCCTAAAGAATACTCTGGAAAAATTTGAGGATTTTTGTATGAACCAAACTCCCCCTAAAATTCTTTTGCTAAAAAGATTTAAAGAATTTTCCAGAATTTTCTATTGGTTTTCGTACAAATTGGGTTGCATATTTGGATAGAATTTTTCATCCTTAATCCAACCCAATTTGAATCACTAATTTTGGAGCTTCCTAGAAAAAGTTATGGAGTTCCAAAGTTTAAACTGAATTTGGAAATTCAAATAAACCAGTAAATGTTAAAACTCTGACCGTGGGTCCCGGTACACGTGTCAACCGGTGAAACCAAGCCACACGGGGCCACAGGACCTTTCCGCAGCCACAAGGGATCTCGGAGCCGCAGCAGATCAGTAACTTTAAATTTTCACCACTGACACGCGGGACCCGCCCGACCTTCTTCCTCCTCGGGCTGTTTCCTCTCCCGCGTTGCCCCCTCGCCGGAATCCCACCAGAGCTCACCGGAGTCAGCTTCCCGGCCGCCTCTTGGCTCGGTACTCGCCGTCTGGGGGTTTGCAGCTACGAGAAAGCCATTGGTGCGGTGCTCTCGGGCTGCCGGTGACCGGAAGTAGGCCGGCGACATGCGGCGGCATTTGGTGAAGCTCGGCGCCGTCGCCCGGCCCTTATAGCCCGCCAAAAGCTCAACCGAACTGCCCAAAAGCACCAGTGGAGGATGGGCTAGCTCGGCATGGCCTCAACATGGCTCGGAAACGGCAGAAATCCGGTTGTCACCGTGCGCCCGCGCGGCCCCGCCATGACCGTCGCTAGGAAATCTTGAAATGGGCCGCTAACACGGTGTTTCAAGCTAGTGTTGTGAAGGAAAATCGATCGCCATCGAGTCTAGATCATCTGTGCACAGTTTAGGGAACTAAAGACTAGAATTGAGTGGGAATTTAGAGGTTTCATACCGAGAGGTCCGTGGAGGTGTTCCGGGGGAAAAACGGCAAATTCAGCCGCTAGGTTCACGGCTTGCTCCAAGTTTTGGATGGAAGTAGCACCAAGGTAGGACGCTCCCGTGGCCATGCTTGCTTGGCTGTGAAAGTCTCTGTGGAGAGCTGTCCACAGTGCCCGATCGCTGGCTTTGTTTTAAGTCGCCGCGGAGGAGCCGTTCTTGGGCTAGGGGACCCGTAACTCGGGCTGTTCTTGTGCTGAGGGAGGGGAGGACCAGCGCACCCTGCTGTGTGGCAGCCCGGAGTGGAGGTGAGCGCGAAGTTTCACCGGTTCCCGGCTGTTTTCAGAGTCGGCGGCGAGCTGCTGATGGCTGTTCTTGCGCGAGGGGGAAAAACAACGAACCGTGGCTCGGTCATTGGAAATGGATCACGCCGAGGGGTAAGGGAGCCCATGAGCAGCTCTCCAGCGCTGCTCAACTCGGTGGGGAGGTGGCAGCAATTTTGTTCTCGCTGGCGCTCGGAGACCGCTCGGCAGCTCGGGTGAGAAACTGAGAATTTGCTTCGAGTGCAAGTTTAGATGGCACTATGACATGTGGGGTCCACCCCTGTTCCTCCCAAAAGATCTCCCAATTTTTGGCACAGTGCAAACTTCACTCATGTGGAGCTCAAATTTGAAACCCATTTGCCACATTGACATGTTTTACCTCAGTTTCAAATTTGAAATTCAAATTTCAATGGAATTCACAAGTATCTTTGATATACATATCATAGCACCTCCAAATTTCTTTCAAAATTTGTCTTCCTCATAATTTGGACCTGAAGAATTCAAATATGCCATCTGATTTTTGAGTTGGCCATTGCAAATACAACTTCTTAAACAACAGTTTGAATTTCCTTTTTGGAAATGGCCTTCTTTTCTTTGAAGTGAACCCTTTAGTTCAAACTGAATTTAAAGTCCTCTTGCACATGCCAACAGTTATATGATTAAACAAAAGTTTTTGCAAGTCCCATTTCTTGGATTTAAACTCAACTTTATTCACAGCTCAAGTTTTCCATTTACAAGTTTTTGTGACTTTTACATTCCTCCCCCCTTAAAAAGAACCTCATCCCGAGATTCAGGATTAAGGACAATGCGGGGAGGATGACTACCGAACATAAGCCTCTAATAACTCCGGATGATTGTGTTGTAAATACTCCTCACTTTCCCATGTAGCTTCTTCGGACGTGTGATTTTCCCATAGCACCTTGAAAATCGCAGCGTCCGGTTTCTGGTCTCGCGAGTCTTTTCATCAATTATCCGGGTTGGATGCTCAACATAAGTAAGGTCCGGCTTCAGATCTGCTATGCCTTCCGTGAGAATCTCCGTTGGAACTTTCAAACACTTCCGCAACTGAGATATGTGGAAGACGTTATGAACTTTGGCTAAGGCTGCTGGTAACTCCTAACGATATGCCACGGGTCAACATCTTTCACTGATGATGAAGGGACCGATAAAACGCGGAGCTAATTTTCCTTTTACTCTGAATCGGTGAATTTTCTTCATAGGAGATACGCGGAGGTATACGTGGTTCCCAACATGGAAATCTAGAGGACGTCGTCTCCTATCCGCATAGCTCTTTTGTCTGGACTGAGCGGCTTTAAGATTTGCTTGAATAAGCCTTACCCGCTCTTCAGCTTCATTTACGAGATCAATCCCGTAAATTATCCTCTCGCCAGATTCACACCAGTTCAAGGGTGTGCGGCACTTCCGGCCGTAGAGAGCTTCATAAGGTGCCATTTTTATGCTCGTTTGATAACCGTTGTTATACGAGAACTCCGCCAACGGTAAGTGATCATCCTAGCTCTTACCGTGGTGGATGGCACACACCCTTAGCATATCTTCAAGTATTTGATTCACCCTCTCAGTTTGCCCATCGGTTTGAGGGTGATACGCGGAGCTTCGAATCAATTTGGTTTCCAAGGATCCGTGTAGCTGTTCCCAGAAACGGGCTACAAACAGCGGTCCTCTGTCGGACACAATGGTACGGGGAACTCCGTGTAAGCATAAGATTCGTGCTATGTATAACTCCGCATACTGCTTGGTGCTGTATTTGGTATGCACCAGAATGAAACGTGCTGATTTGGTTAATCAGTCAACGACTACCCAAATCGAATCATGGTAATGGGAGGTCACCGCAACCCGACGATGAAATCCATACTCAAGTCTTCCCACTTCCATGCCGGTATTTGTAGTGGTTGCAGCAGGCCCGACATCTTCACGTGGTCGGCCTTAACTCTTCGACACGTATCACATTCTGAAACGTATTTTGCAACTTCACGTTTCATACGTGTCCACCAAAACTTCTTACGGAGGTCTTGGTACATTTTATTGCTGCCCGGATGAATAGAAAATTTGGATAAGTGAGCGTCATCTAAAATTTTCTTCCGCAGCCTCATGTCACGGGGTACGACTATCCGGTCCTTGAACCATAAGGTATCTTCATCATCTAACCGGAAACATTTCATGTCCCCGTTCTTCAACCTCCTTTTGATATGAGCCATGCCCTTGTCTTTCTTTTGAGCTTTCATAACCTCCTCTCTTATTGTGGGTATGAGAGCTACATTATTTAGAGCCCCATATGGAACCAAGTAGAGACTTGGTTCTTCCTCTTGTATCGGTGTAATGATCAGGTTATGAACATGAGACTTCCGGCTGAGTGCATCGGCAACAACATTTGCCATGCCCGGATGATAATGAATTTCAATCTCATAGTCTTTGATCAGCTCCAACCATCACCGTTGTCGCATATTCAACTCTTTTTGAGTGAATATGTACTTCAAGTTTTTGTGGTTGGTGTAGAGATGAACCAGATTTCCCAATATGTAATGTCTCCACATCTTCAAAGCTAATACCACGGCAGCAAGCTCGAGATCATGAGTTGGATAATGTTGCTCATGATTCCGTAATTGCCGTGATCCATATGCGACCACGCGTCCTCCTTGCATGAGTACACAACCAAGTCCAATGCCGGATGCATCACAACAAATATCAAAGGGCTTGGTTGTATTCGGTTGAGCTAAAACCGGGGCTGTTGTGAGGTGTTTCACCAACGCTTGAAAAGCTTCCTCACTTGACTTGCTCCAATCATATTTGATGCCCTTTTTCAGTAGCTCCGTCATAGGTTTGGAGATTTTTGAGAAGCCCGGGATGAACCTCCGATAATATCCCGCCAAATCTAAGAAGCTACGAACTTCATGGACTGATGTTGGAGACTTCCATTTCAGAACTTGCTCAATCTTGCTTGGATCAACAGCAATGCCTTCCGCTGAAATAATATGTCCAAGAAATGGCACTTGGTTGATCCAGAATTCACATTTACTAAACTTTGCATAGAGCTTGTAATCTCTCAGTCGTTGGAGCACAATATGCAAATGCTTAGCGTGTTCCTCTTCTGATTTGGAATAGACCAAGATGTCATCGATGAATACCACGACGAACTGATCCAGCCCCGGCATGAACACCGAGTTCATAAGATACATAAAGTGAGCTGGAGCATTGGTCAACCCAAATGACATGACAAGATACTCATAGAGTCCACATCTTGTCGAGAATTCTGTTTTCGGGATATCTTCCGCTCGAATCTTGATTCGATGATATCCCGACCTTAAGTCCATCTTGGAGAAGACTTTAGCACCCACTAG
Organism: Neostapfia colusana; assembly: GCA_030760725.1. NCBI lineage: Eukaryota > Viridiplantae > Streptophyta > Magnoliopsida > Poales > Poaceae > Neostapfia > Neostapfia colusana. The sequence continues at coordinate 15,787 of JASWHV010000491.1, read as the reverse complement.
CTGATCGAAGAGAATATCAATTCTTGGTAGTGGATACTTGTTCTTTATTGTCACAGCATTTAAAGGAGAATAATCAACGCATAACCTCAGTGTCTCATCCTTTTTCTTCACAAATAAAGCTGAGAAACCCCATGGTGATGAACCTGGACGAATGAACCCCTTGTCCATCAGATATTCGAGTTGCTCCTTCAATTCTTCTAGTTCATTCAGAGCCATTTTGTATGGTCTCCGAAAGATCGGCGTGGTTCCCGGTATCAACTCTATTTTGAATTTCACCTCGCGCTCAGGTGGTAAGCCTGGAAGATCTTCGGGAAACACGTCTGGATATTCATGGACTACCAGAATGTCTTCTAACTTGCAAGCCTCGGCATTACATACTTCCGGGTCTTTGGAAACCGCTTTGCTGAGATACAATGTTTGACGCCCGTGAAGTGGAGAGTCTAAGTGAACACTCCTGTTCTCGATGTCCAGAACAGACTTATGGAAGGTCAACCATGATATTCCTAATATGGGATTGATTCCTTGGTCTTCGAGAATAATGAGGGTGGTAGGATAAATTCTTCCACCAAAACAAAGTGGTGCTCTAGAAATGACTTCATTAGTCGATATGTCTCCACCTGGTGAATGAATAAGGTAAGAACCTTTTGTGGTAGTTGTGGAGATTTGATCCCGAATCACCATTGCCATGCTAATGAAGTTATGTGTTGCACCAGAGTCAAATAAAATGACAACCGGCTTGTCATTTAATGTGAACCTGCCCGCAAGAACTGAACCTCCTTTGGACAGATCATCGACTGACACATAATTAACAGTTCCCACTTTGGACATAGCTTTTCCTTGCTGTCCAAGATCACTCTTTGGAACTGGACCCGCAGACATAATGTTGCTGCTCAGTTCAGTTGCTTCATTGATGTTGAGTTCATTGTCAATATGAAGTGGGACACCACTCAGTTCAGCTGAGAAATCACCGGGATCATCTTCAACATCTTGAGGGAAATAACATTCTGGTGCATCTTGTTGATACTGAGGTGCATGAGAAATAAGTTGCTGCTGCAGTGGAGGTGAATAAAACCTCTGGGGAGTAGAAGAGTCGTCATACTCCCAGAATGACTGCACTTCTTGTGGGACCTCTCGACTGGAAGGTGAACGGATTACCAACCGATACTTCCGAGGCAGATAATTGCATTCATCCTGTGATGAGTCCCTCTCCCTCTTTTCTTTAAGGTAGAGATTGGAATAATATTCCTGAGTGATAGCACAGCTAACAAACTCATCAAAATTCTCTTGGCTAACTTGAGCCAATTCACATCGCAGCCTAGCAGTCAGCCCTCGATAAAAATGATAACCCCTCATGGATGGTGATTTCACATAATCAGGGACATATTGAGCTAAGCTTTTGAATTCCTTCGCATACTCAACAACACTCATTTCTCCTTGCTTTAGATTCCAGAATTCATCCCGACTTGTTTGCATTACGCCCGCAGGGACGAAACGAGCTTGAAATGCATCCTGGAACTCCGCCCATGTGACATGATGCCCTGCTGGTTGGATAGCAAGGTATTCTGCCCGCCATGCTCCAGCAAAGCCGTGAAGCTGCTGAGCGGCAAACAGAGTCTTCTGGAATGCATCACATTGGATCAACCGAAACTTGGACTCAATGACACGTAACCAGTGATTTGCTTCACAATAGTCAGCCACCTCGGAGAATACCGGTGGTTGTGTCGCCAAGAAATCTAGATAAGTGCTCGGGGTTGGTATGTGATGTTGAGCTTCTATATTTATTCCTTGCTGAACTAGAGTTTGGAGAGTTTCTGTAAAAGTCCCAAAACTTGTAAATAGAAAACTTGAGCTATGAATAAAGTTGAGTTTATATACAAGAAATGGGACTTACAAAAAAACTTTTGTGTTACTCATGAAAGTGTTGGCATGTGCAATAAAAGTTTGAATTCAGTTTGAATTAAGAGGGTCACTTCAAAAAGAAGAAGGGCATTTTCAAAAGAGGAAATTCAAACTGTTGTTTGAGAAGTTGTATTTGCAATGGCCAACTCAAAGATCAGAGGACATATTTGAATTCCTCAGGTCCAAATTATGAGGGAGCCAAGTTTTGAGCAAATTTGGAGGAGCTTTGATAGGGATATCAAAGGAACATGTAAATTTCATCCAAATTTGAATTTGAACTTGAAACTGTGGCACAACTTGTCAAATGGCCAAATGGCTTTTGAATTTGGATCCCTAATAGCTGAAGTTTACAATGTGCCAAAATTTGTATATTTAGGAGAGGAGATGAGTGGGACCCAATTGTCATTGAGAAGAGGGGAAGGCTTAGCACTTAAGCAATAGTTTCTCTGTTCAGACTCAAACCGGTTCCCTGTTTCGCTCGAAGGACCGGACACGCGCGCGCGCCACCGAAGTCTTGCGACCGCCAGCTCCCGAGTTGCTTCAACGTCGGTTTCCCCCCGCGCCCTTATCGGTCTCCCACCGAGTGCGCCTCACGGCACCGAGAGAACACTTGAGCTACGCTTTTTCCATGCCACAGCCTCATCCCGAGAGTTTTTCTTTCCGCTCGACCAAACCTCGGCACCGATCGTCGCTGGGCGCCGCTCGCCCCTTGCACAGCCGTCTGAGCTCATGGCAGCGTGCGCAAGACCCCACTGATCCTCCTCGAGCTACCCAAACCCGTCTACTAGCCCGTGTGCGCGGTTCACAGCAAGAAGTCGCCGCGGAGTTTCGGTTCAAGCTGCCGCCGCGCCTCCTCAACGCCCCGGCGGTACAGGCCGTGTCACACCACGGGTTGTACAACGAAAAGGTGCGCCACTCCCTCCTCTTCACACTGCCAAATACCCTAGGCAATTCATCCACGGTAGCCCAGGAATTTCTAGAAAAACTGACGAGGTGTCCATAAGCCGTGGTGGGGGATTTCCAAAAATTTGTGATCAACAGCAGTTCTTTGCTCATTCTGATCATGGGATAGGCTAGAGACATCCTTGTGCATCGCTGACATCAAAAATCCAGAAGAAAAATAGAGCCTCGACGGTGTTCTTCAAGTTTTAGCGCCGGACACCCGTTTTTAAGCTAGGGCGCAGGGTGACTTGGTAGTTGGGGGCGTTTCCGAGCTTTTTTGCTTGCATGACGACCTCGGCCATGAGTCACTGGTGCTCTGGAGCAAGAAATCCACGAATTCGGGTCAGTAGGGAAGCCGGCCGACGTCGCCGGGAAAGGGCCGAGGCTGCTGCCCGTCGCCCGACCCCTTGCGGTCCCCTACAGCCCACACAGACCCCGGGAATGGTTTTCCCGCCCTCAAAAACCCTCAGGCGGCAGACTTCGGGCCGGGAGACGACCGGGGAACGATGGAACCGAGAAGGGGAATTCTGCCGGCGAGAGGGCGCGGGCGTGGGAAAGAGAGGGGCGGGAGGTTGAAGAAGGTGGTGGTCCCACCTGTCAGCCGCCGAGGTGTTAAACGGGATTCCCTGTGGCTGCTGATCGTTTGTGGCTATGGGCGAATAAAGGTGTAGACCCGTGTGTCCTCGAATTCTATTGGCTGCCCTTTTAAACAGTGGGTCCAGTTAGAATTTCTGTAGGAAATTAATTCCAGATTTCAAACAAAGCTTAGAAATTAATAACATGAGCTAGGAAGATCCAAATTTAGTGATTCAAATTGGGTTGGATTCAGGATGAAAAACCCTCTCCAAATATGCAACCCAATTTGCATGAAAATCAATAGAAAATTCTGGAAAATTCTTTAAAGCTTTTCAGCAAAAGAATTTTAGAGGGAGTTTGGTTCATCCAAAAATTCCCAAATTTTGCCAGAATATTCTTTAGGCCATTAGGAAACCCCTGTAAAAATCCAGCTCATTTGGAGTTGAATTAGTGAGGGTAATTCTAATTTCAAGTTTCTGTATTCGAATGAATACAGAAACATTTTCAGGAAATTTCCAAAACTTGGAAATTCAGTTCTAGGCATTCCTTAGCTCCAAAAATACTAGGAAACTTCATGCATACTCCCTGGGATATGTATGAAATTATAGTTCACTTGAATTTGCATGAAAGTGCAAATTTATTCAGAAGTAATTCCTTTTTGCCTAAATGCTTCAGGAATTGTTCTGGGTGATCTACTTAGTGGAATATTCTAAATTTTGGTCCAGAGTACTTTCTGGTGACAAGGAACTCACAAGAAAATTTCCAGCTCCATTGGAGCCCTGGATCAGTAGTGTTCGGTTCAACCATTAGTGGATCCCCACCCAAGTGATGAAACCCCACTCATCACTTGATCTTAGTACTTAAACACAAACCCAAACACCTAGCACCAGTCATTTTAAATTCTTAAACAGAGTTCCATTTTTGAACTTTTCTTTAGCCCTTGTTAGCAAAGGTTTTATAATTAAACATATATGCATATTCATAACGTGTAGTGGTTAAACGTGGATAAGTGAAGATTTGATCAAGGAGCAAGAAGGCAGGGATTAAGCTTCAAGTCATCATCAGCAACTAACTTCATCTTATCTGACTTTAGTCACCTACAAAACCAAGGCAAGCCCCGGTTTGCATTTAAGTTATTTATAAAGTTTTTTTGATTTGTTCACATTTATGGTTTAGAGTTTGTATGTGCATTAGGTCCAGGATGTTTTACACTCCAAATGCATGACCAAATGAACCCTGGAGTTGAGGATAGAAGAGGGTCACCGCTGTAGAAGAATGCCGTGCTAAATAGCTTAGGACATCCGGTAGAAGTCGAGTAGTTGGAATCTACTCGCGAGTATAGACGGGATTACCTAGGTGTAGATGGAAAAAGAGATCAAACTAAAGTTTACATTTCTAAAGATGAGACCGGGCAGGATGGTTAGGCAGCGACAAGACGAGGCCTTGGTCGAGTAGCTCTGCCTGTGTCGGTTAAGGACCGATGCGTGTGCGGCACCCAGGAGCAGGTATTGAGTTGTGTACCGGATGCTTACTGACATATGGGAACCAGGAAACCGATGTACCAGGTTCACTGGATTGTAGAGGCATACCACATCGTCTCGTTAGACCTATGAGCCCGAGACGGCGCGACCGATTCTACAGTTTAGTGTCCTGCGAAAGGTGGCCACATATGACGTAATGAAGGACGCCAGAGTTGGGTCTTCAGAGGCGGGCGTATGTATCGAGTTATCCGGGTAGTGTTTGATTCGAATCACCGTCCATCGCGGTTATTGATTACCGCTTGCTCACTGCGCTGTGACGTAGTAATCAAGTTGTGTGGGAATAGTTTGCAAAGTTTTAAATGCTGTTATGCTAATTATATATTGCATGAAAACCATGTTTAAAGTAGAGATAGAGCAAACTAAAGTTATTTTCCACCTTGGGACAAGTAACATTGGAATGAAGCGTTTCTTGTTTGATTGTGGAGTTCCAATGTTGCTGGGCGCAAGGTCACTACTATTATGGCTAAAATCTGAAAGTTAAGGATGAACTCGTAGGCGAGTCTTTTCGCAAATGACAGGCTTAAGTATTAGGTTACTTTCATGTAGAGTTTCATGTCTTAGGAGAGACGGTTAAGTCTTGCTGAGCCTTTGTGCTCACTCTTGCTATATAAGTGGTTTTGCAGGTAAACTTCGACGCTAAAAAGAAGGTTGTCCGGTGAGACTCGGGAACTTCCGAGTCATGCCACACTTGGAGAACCTAGCCGCTGCCATGTCTTCGTGTTGCAAGCGAGAGGAGTCCGCGGGCTGGACCTCTTCTCGGGTGCTTCTTAGATATTCGTCGTGAGCTGTTTATAGACTTCCGCTGTAGCTATTTTATGTAAATTATTTACAAAGAACAATTGTAAGCTTCCGCTTTTGATTTATGTAATACAGGGTTCCTTATATGTGTGCTGTTCGGTGCCGCATAACACGACACCACCCAATGCGATCCCCGGGCGAGGTGCCCCGTCCCCGTGACGTGATTGGGGTGGCGGGGTCCCGTCAGCGTGGTATCATAGCCGCATTGGTAATAGAGCACGGAATAAGGATCGTATTACGACAAAAACTTAGGATACGGTGAGGAAACGGTATTAGGCCCACATAAGGACTATAGTAGTATAGTTACTTAAAGTGGCATGACTAACCTACTTGTTATAATTCTGAATTTTCATTATGTAACGACGCACCTACGTTCTGGTAAGCATGGTAAGGAACGCCACCGAAAGCGGTTCAATTTCGGTTAGCTCCCCTGACGAGGAATGTGGTTCAGGGATAGGTCTCACAGCTTGGTGTGAGACGTCAATATGAAACTCTTGGACTCTTCATGTTCCTGAGTTCATATGAAACGCTGATCCCTAGCGTGCATTAGGCAAGTAAGTGGAGACCCCATCGTGTGGTCAGTAACGCGATAGTGCGTTCTTCTGGAAGTAGCCTAGGAGGTCATACGCAGCGCTTGCCATCGGCGTGCCCTGCAGGGCAGTAGGTGGTATCCTTTGGGTTGATAACATTCCCAACCGTGACGACCCGTTCATGACATACTCGGGTTCCCCGTCGTGTGGTGTTGAAACACGATCACATACCTTGAGACGTGACTTAACTCAAGGACGGCCGTATGGCAATGACACGGGCATTTGTATTTTCTTTCTACTATGGTACTGCCTGAAATGAAACAACCTTTGAGTGCACCACTATTGAGTGTTCTTCTGCAGGTACTAACCACGTACGTGTCCCGTGTAGTACACGTGTGCGAGAGACCGTCTTAGTGCCACTGATAATACGTATATGCCGGTATAATCCGGGTAGGATTTTCTTTTGGTGAGGTAACGTAGTACCGACATGATTCTTACGGTGCATCGACACCGTACTAAACATATAATCCTCTTCCCTATGAAGAAATGATTCATGAGGTAACTTTCAACTAAAAATGGAAGTTTGAAATAAATATTAGTTACTGAACTCTTATTTTGAGCTAAGACTCAAATGAGGGTACAACTAGGTGTCAAAGTTTTCAAAAACAGAGTGCTCTGTTTCTGTCAGGAATTCTTTCTGGACTTTAACAGAGCATAACTCTTAGTAGCTTGACCCAAATAAGGTGTATGATACGGTTCTGAAAAGATTTTCAAGTGCGCTACAACTTCTTTGTAGACCTAGAGAGCAAAATCACAATTTAAGTTGGTGAAAAGTCCGGTTGAAGGCAAACTGTTCAAAACCAGGACAGTAGCAAAAAAAACCTCTCTGGATATTTCTGTTTTTAAGCCATAACTTCCTATAGAAAAATCTGTAAGGATCCTATGAGTACTTGTTGGAAAGATACTGAAGTTCACTAAAACTTTGGTATTGAACTCAAGTCAAGAATCTTTGGTTAACTTGGGTAAAATTTGGAGTTTGTGTGAACTGGTCAGGGTAGTCCCGCTGATTAGTTTAGCATACTTAAGATTTGTTTAAACATGAATGTGGTTATGATTTCATAAAGTTTATGACATGTTCATGTTTTACTTATCTTTACTTACTACTGAGATAGAATTTGATTGACTCAAAATTTTGTTTCGTGCAGTATGGTACGCACACATCCTCAATTGGAGATTGGAGGTTCAAGTCGAGGTGGGAATGACTCGACTTCATCACAAGAGCCATCGCCAACCGGATTGGCTGATATTATGGCAAAGATGAATGAAACTCTCCAAACTCTAGTTCAGCAAGGCATAAATTGAGAATCTCAACATCACATGCCAACCTAGAGCACGTATCTGGATTTCTTGGCGACACAACCGCCGGTATTCTCCGAGGCGGCTGACCATTGTGAAGCAAATCACTGGTTACGTGTCATTGAGTCCAAGTTTGGGTTGATCCAATGTGATGAATTCTCGAAGACTCTATATGCCGCTCAGCAGCTTCACGGCTTTGCTGGAGCATGGTGGGCAGACTACCTTGCTGTCCAACCAGCAGGGCATCGTGTCAAATGGGCGGAGTTCCAGGCTGCATTTCATGCTCGTTTCATCCCTGCGGGCATAATGCAAACCAGTCTGGATGAGTTCTGGAGTCTGAAGCAAGGGGACAGGAGTGTTATTGAGTATGCGAAGGAATTCAATCGCTTAGCTCAATATGTCCCTGACTATGTGAAATCACCATCCATGAGGGGTTATCATTTTTATCGAGGGCTGACTGCTAGGCTGCGATGTGAATTGGCTCAAGTTAGCCAAGAGAATTTTGATGAGTTTGTGAGCTGTGCTATCGCTCAAGAATATTATTCCAACCTCTACCTCAAAGAAAAGAGGGAGAGGGACTCATCACAGGATGAAGACAATCATCTACCTCAGAAGTATCGGTTGGTGATCCGTTCACCTTCCGGTCGAGAGATTCCACAAGAGGTGCAATCATTCTGGGAGTGTGACGACTCTTCTACTCCACAGAGGTCTTATTCACCTCCACTGCAGCAGCAACTTGTTTATTATGCACCTCAGTGTCAACAAGGTGCACTAGAATATTATCACCCTCAAGAGGTTGAAGATGAACAAGGTGATTTCTCAGCTGAACCAAGTGCTGTCCCACTTCATGTTGACAACGAGCTTAATGTCAATGAAGCAACTAAACCGAGCAGCAACGTTATGTCTGCAGGTCCAGTTCCAAAAAGTGATCTTGGGCAGCCCAGAAAAGCTATGTCAAAAGTGGGAACAGTCAATTATGTGTCAGTCGATGATCTGCCAAAGGGAGGACCTGTTCTTGTCGGCAGGTTCACCTTAAATGACAAGCCGGTTGTCATTTTATTCGACTCTGGTGCGACACATAACTTCATTAGCAGGGCAACGGTGATCCAGGATCAGATCTCCACAACTGCCACAAAAGGTTCATACCTTATTCATTCGCCAGGTGGAGACATATCAACTAATGAAGTCGTTTCTCGAGCACCAGTCTGTTTGGGTGGAAAAATTTATCCTACCACCCTCATCATTCTCAAATACCAGGGCATCAATGCCATATTGGTAATATCATCGTTGACCTTCCATAAGGCTGTCCTGGACATCGAGAACAGGAGTGTTCACTTGGGCTCTCCACTTCACGGGCGTCAAACATTGTATCTCGGCGAAGCGGTTTCCAAAGACCCGGAAGTATGTAATGCCGAGGCGTGCAAGTTAGAAGACATTCTGGTAGTCCGTGAATATCCGGATGTGTTTCCCGAAGATCTTCCAGGCCTACCACCTGAGCGCGAGGTGGAGTTCAAAAGAGAGTTGATACCGGGAACCACGCCGATCTCTCGGAGACCACACAAAATGGCTCCGAGTGAATTAGCAGAATTGAAGGAGCAACTCAAAGATCTGATGGACAAGGGGTTTATTCGTCCAAGTTCATCACCGTGGGGTTGCTCAGCTTTATTTGTGAAGAAGAAGGATGAGACGCTGAGGCTATGCGTCGATTATCGTCCTTTGAATGCTGTGACGATAATGAACAAGTATCCACTACCAAGAATTGATATCCTCTTCGATCAGCTAGTGGGTGCTAAAGTATTCTCTAAGATGGACTTAAGGTTGGGATATCATCAAATCAAGATCCGGGCGGAAGATATCCCGAAAACAGCATTTTCGACAAGATACGGACTCTATGAGTATCTTGTCATGTCATTTGGGTTGACCAATGCTCCGGCTCACTTTATGTATCTTATGAACTCGGTGTTCAAGCCGGAGCTGGATCAGTTCGTCGTGGTATTCATTGACGACATCTTGGTCTATTCCAAATCAGAAGAGGAACACGCTAAACATTTGCATATTGTGCTCCAACGACTGAGGGATCATAAACTCTATGCAAAGTTTAGTAGATGTGAATTCTGGATCAACCAAGTGCCATTTCTTGGGCATATTATTTCAGCGGAAGGCATTGCTGTTGATCCAAGCAAGATTGAACAAGTGCTGAAATGGAAGTCTCCAACATCAGTCCATGAAGTTCGTAGCTTCTTGGGTTTGGCGGGATATTACCGGAGGTTCATCCCGGGCTTCTCAAAACTCTCCAAACCTATGACAGAGCTACTGAAGAAGGGCATCAAATATGATTGGAGCAAGCCATGTGAGGAAGCTTTTCAAGCGTTGGTGAAACACCTCACAACAGCCCCGGTTCTAGCTCAACCGGATACAACCAAGCCTTTTGATGTTTATTGTGATGCATCCGGTGTCGGGCTTGGTTGTGTACTCATGCAAGGAGGACGTGTGGTCGCATATGGATCACGGCAATTACGGAATCATGAGCAACATTATCCAACTCATGATCTCGAGCTTGCTGTCGTGGTACTAGCTTTGAAGATGTGGAGACATTACCTATTGGGAAATCTGGTTCATCTCTACACCGACCACAAAAGCTTGAAGTACATATTCACTCAGAAAGAGTTGAATATGCGACAACGGCGATGGTTGGAGCTGATCAAGGACTATAAGATTGAAATTTATTATCACCCGGGCAAGGCAAATGTGGTTGCCGATGCACTCAGCCGGAAGTCTCATATTCATAACCTAACCATTACGCCAATAGAAGAGGAAGAACAAAGTCTCCACTTGGTTCCATATGGAGCTCTACATAATCTAGCTCTCATACCCGCAATAAGAGAGGAGTTTATGGAAGCTCAAAAGAAACACAAGGGCATGGCCCATATAAAAAGGAGGTTGAAGAACGGGGAGATGAAATGTTTCCGGTTAGATGATGAAGATACCTTGTGGTTCAAGGACCGGATAGTCGTACCCCGTGATATGAGGTTGCGGTAGAAAATTCTGGATGAGGCTCACTTATCCAAATTTTCTATTCATACTGGCAGAAATAAAATGTACCAAGACCTATGAAAGAAGTTTTGGTGGACACGTATGAAACGAGAAGTTGCAAAATACGTTTCAGAATGTGATACGTGTCGAAGAATTAAGGCCGACCACGTGAAGAAGCCGGGCCTGTTGCAACCGCTACAAATACCGGCATGGAAGTGGGAAGACTTGAGTATGGATTTCATCGTTGGGTTGCCAATGACCTCCCACCACTATGATTCGATTTGGGTAATCGTGGACCGGTTAACCAAATCAGCACGATTCATCCCCGTGCATACCAGATACACCGCCAAACAGTATGCGGAGTTATACATAGCACGGATCTTGTGCCTACATGGAGTTCCCCGGACGATCATCTCCGATCGGGGCGCGCTGTTTGTTGCTCGTTTCTGGGAGCAGCTACACGCATCTTTGGGAACAAAATTGATTCGAAGCTCCAGGTATCACCCTCAAACCGATGGGCAAACTGAGAGGGTGAATCAAATACTTGAAGATATGCTGAGAGCATGTGCCATCCATCACGGTAAGAGCTGGGATGATCACTTACCGTTGGCAGAGTGTCACACCAGGTTTCTCCGAAGAACAACCGAGTGAATATCACATGTATGCCAAGATCATTTTCTCATACATGTGATGACAAATAGTGAAGCATCATTTATTACAGCCAGGTGTCGAATATAAATAAGTCTTACATAGCAAATGTCTCGATGGACAATGATAAGTTCATCAAAAGTAAATAAACTAGCAGCAGAATATTATTCTTGAGGGCTCCATCACAGGCGTTGCCCGGGGGTCTCCATGAACCTAGAAACCTTCTTCGGGTCCAAAGTCTTGGTCATTATACACCACCTCATTATCTTGACCTGAGCAGCAATATAAACCAACAAAATATGCAAGGTTGAGTACCAATGGTACTCAGCAAGTGTGGGAAAATTATATCATGCATGGCTAGAACAAGGAGAGGTTGAACTCATGGTTAAAGCACTACGCAATTAATACCTATCACCTTAGCTTATTAAGCACCTACATTACTACACAGGTGAAATGGTCCCAATCTCCCATCCCATCATCATAATCCAATAACCATAACATCATTTCCAATGTTAACCTCTCCGCAAAACATCCACAACCTCCAAGGTCCTCATCCTCTAATCATGAATAAGTCCAAGCCGCTCTTGACCGTGAGCACGGCTGTCATGACAGTTTTGACTCTGCAGAGTTTGTACCACTGTACCCACATGTAGTGATTTCATCCCCCATTGCCGGGTGGACTAAAAGAACCTCCATTATGCCAGTGGCTCCAAACCACATTCACACTTCCCAGGTGTGTAGCCAGGAGATCACTACGAAGCCTTTACAAAGGGATTCCCGATGAGCGTGGGCCCACTGAGGTTTCACCCCTAACAGCATACAAGAGGCTCCAACCCCGCTGCAGTGGCCCCCTCTTGAGCCTTGCGGTTCATATGGTAGTCCAGCTGACACCTACTCCCCGCACCAACCAACACACCCATACTACGCCGGGGATACACCTAATTAATTGGCCAAGCTGCCCCATCTCAGCATGTGGTTGGCACGGTAAAGCCAGGTTACATGCTCCATGAACCGGTCCTTAGGATCCAGGCAAGTACTAAACACAAACCCGAGTCTCGTGCACCTAGCACAAAACCAAAACATCCAACTTGCCTTGATCCCTACCTCTACATAACTCACAATATCTCATTCAAGAGTATGGTAAAATAAACTGATGATCTCATATCCCAAATATCCCATTCTAAGCATGGCTAAGCATATGCATAATAATAAATGACATGATAAAATAAATCCCAACCCAAGCTACAAGGAAACAAGGTGATGCAATTCTAGAGAAACTTCCTAGCATGGGTTTCATATTTAACTTGACAATGCAAATAATTCTATCTACACATCCTAGCATAGGATCAAAGTGGTCAAGGACACTTGCCTCCTTCCTGCTGCTCTTGGAATGGGTAGTCCTGATCTTGGAAAGGGAGAACTTGCTCTGGAGCAGGTTCTACATCATACCATCACATATAGCAAAAGAAAAACAACAATCCATAAGACATAGTTCACACTTCCACTTCCTACAAACCACACATTCACATTTATGAAAGCCATTCACAAATTTTATGTGTTGTGGTTACTCTATGTGTGTTGATCTTTGGCTTACATGCACTTTTAATCATGTGTATATGATTCCTACTTTTGTATTCACATTTATGCTTGCATACTATATATATGAGTTTCCAATTTAAATAAATTCCTTATATTCAATTACTACACCTTTTAGCTACAAAGTATGCATGAAAGGTATTTTCCTTCTCCATATGTGTCCTCAGAATTTCTACCAACCCTAAACTGAATTCTTTGGATTTTAGAACTCCATTTATCATTTACTATTTGCTATATTTTCAGATTTATTTCCTATGCCTAAATGTGAACTTTATTATAAAAATAACAAGACACATCATCTAAACAGAATAGGTTCTGATCTAAAATATTTGCTAATATATTCTTGACCTTTTCCTCTGATGTAAACTATTTTACAATTATTTTCCCTATTTTCCAGATCTATTCTTTACTAAAAAATGTGTCCCTAAATGTGAATAATAAATTAAACAGATTCACTTCAGCCAAAAATCTATGTTTATCTCACTCCAAAGTTTTCTAAGTACTGAGAAAGTTTTAATTTAAATTTGACAATATGTTTGTCCCACTTTTTAAATTTTAAATACTAGCCACATATTCAATTTCCTATATTTAATATCAAACAGGGTTAAAAAGGTAAACTCACCCCACTACAGGGTCTATAATATTATTTTAACAATTTTTAGGGGTCTAGCTACTCATAACAGAGGAGTTTTTCCTAATTTTTATTAAGTCCAGGGGCTAAAACTGATTTTTAAATGAATTTACATGATTTTCTGAAGTTCCAGGGGCTAGATCAGAAGTTTCCGGGGCTAGCTCTTATTTCCCGAGAACCCCAGGGGGTAGCACGTAAGATTTCCAGTCTTTATAACGCAGGGCTGACATGGACCGTCCGATTTAAAATAGACGGCTGAGATTAAAACGTCGAACCGGTACGCGGGGATTTAAACCCTACCGTGCGATTTAAAATAAACGGCGCACACGCGGCCACGTCGCTCTGATCGAGCGCGGGCGGCGCTGCCGGCGGCACACGGCGGCGGGAGGCGGTGATCTCGCCGGAGACTTTCAGATCTTCGAAAATTCTTCCTAGAACTGTGATCTTATGGCATAGATCGGCAGAGGGGAGGTCGGGGATCTCACCTCGGGGGTTTTCTTGAGCTCGGAGGTCCTGGAAGGCGGTCGGCGACGAGGTCCGAAGTGAAACCACGGCGAGGCTCGTCGGCGCTGTGTTTGAACCGCAAGTCATCGAGTTTTCTTCACCTGCAGGGTTCCCCGGAGGCGGTGGATCAAGACCAACGAGTTAGATCGGAATTTCCGAGCTTAGATCGGCCAGAATTCACCAGAGAAGGCTCGGGTTCTCACCGGAGTAAAAACGGTGGATCGCGTGGGAAAAACAGAACGAGATCGGGGTTTTTATAGATGGGGGAGGGCGGCGGGGTGGTTTAGATCGAGTCTGCGTCGCCTACGAACGGAATTCGGCGGGGATGCGCAGGAATCCAGGTCGGTTTTGATTCGGGGTGAGAGAATCCCGGCGCGGGCGCGAGGTAGAAGAAGGGCTGGCGGGCCCCGCCTGTCAGTGGGAGGAAGAGGCGCGCGCGGCTGCGGGCTGGCGCGGGGGCTGGTTGGGCCGGCTGGTGGGTTTCGGCCCACTGGCCGGTTTTTTTTCTGTTTTACTTTTTCTTTTTCTATTTCTTTTCTGTTTTGAGTTTAATTTGAATTCCAGTTTGAATTTGAATTTTTGCAAAACATGCAACACGTCCAAAAATTTTTAAATTCCCCTCTTAACATGACTTAGGGTCTTAACAAGATTTTTGGGGTGTTACAGCTCTACCCCCTTTAAAAGAAATCTTGTCCTCGAGATTGGTGGTTCTAAGAAAACCATTCCGGAAATTGTGCCTTGAGCTCATCTTCCCGCTCCCAGGTGGCTTCCTCTTCTGAGTGATGCTTCCACTGCACCTTGCACATCCGGATTCTTTTATTTCTGGTGAGGCGTTCCATTGTCTCCAAAATCTTGTATGGTTGCTCGGCATAAGACAAATCCTCAGCTACGTCCACTTCATTCATGGGTAACACCTCTTCAGGCGTCCTCAGGCATTTCTTGAGTTGTGACACATGGAATACATCGTGCACATCCGATAGACGAGCCGGTAACTCTAGTTGATACGCCGCTTCGCCTTTCCTTTCCAAAATTTGAAAGGGTCCGATGTATCGAGGTGACAACTTCCCTTTCACCTTGAACCGACGAAGTCCTCTAATAGGGGACATCTTGAGATAGACATAGTCTCCCACGTTGAAAACTAGCTCTCTTCTTCGTACATCGGCATAGCTCTTTTGGCGTGTCTGTGCTATCCTCAAATTGTTGTGAATTTCCCTCACCTTCGCCTCGGCTTCTTGTAGTACTTCGGGACCAAACACTTTACTTTCCCCTGTTTGGTTCCAATATAGGGGAGTTCTGCACTTCCTCCCATACAAAGCTTCGAACGGTGACATCTTCATACTAGCTTGATAGCTGTTGTTATAGGAGAATTCCGCATACGGTAAGTTCTTATCCCAACTCCGATTGTTTTTGAGTGCACATGCCCTCAGCATATCCTCAAGAATCTGATTGGTTCTTTCCGTCTGCCCATCAGTTTGGGGATGATAGGCAGAACTAAAGTTCAGATGGGTTCCCATGGTTTCGTGCAACTTCTGCCAAAACCTCGAGGTGAACTGTGTCCCTCAATCCGACACTATCTTCTTCGGCACTCCATGGTAACACACGATCCTTGACATGTACAACTCCGCCAATTTGGATCTCCTTTACTTCTGGCACGGATCTCCTTTACTTCTGGCACACAGATTCTTTTCCCGTGCCACACCGTTTCTTGTTCATCCTCTCTAAAACCAGGAGCT